>SKCR01028653.1:0-298082 GCA_019454045.1 Zanthoxylum bungeanum
TTATTGGAAACAAGGCCTGAAAATTCTGGTTACTATGTGCTGATTGCGAATGTTTATGCTGCTGCTGGTTGTTGGGACAAGCTAGCGAAGGTGAGGACATTCATGAGAGACTTGGGTGTAAGGAAGGCTCCTGGTTGTTCTAGGGTTGATGTGGGCAATGAATTTTCTCCTTTTTTGGTGGACGACACATCAAACCTCCAGGCCCAAGAGATTTACCCATTGTTGGGTGGATTGACTGAGCTAATGAAAGATGCTGGTTACATTGCAAAAGAGGAATTTTATTCGGAGGATGAAGTTATTGAAGTAACAGGATGAATAGAATTTAATGAAAATCCTTGAGTCTTGTTTATGTGCCTATTTGAAGAAACATATTACCATTAGAGCTCAACATGGGAGATCTTGTTGCCAGATGAAATTACTATCGAAATTCTGTCCTGAGAGTCTCAGATTCTTTTGGTGGAGGATACATCAAACCTCCGGGCACAATAGATTTACCCATTATCTGGTGGATTGACTGAGCTAATGAAAGATGCTTGTTACATTGCCAATGAGGAACTTTGTTTGGAGGAAGAAATTATTGAAGAAATAGGATGAACGTATATAATTTATTCAAAATCCACGAGTCTTGTTTATTTGCCTATTTGAACCGACATATTATTACCATTAGAGCTCAACATGGAAGATCTTGTTGCTAGATGGAACTACTTTTGAAATTCCATCATTCAGAGTCTCAGATTCTTTTCGCTATTAAGTATTCACTTGCTGCCTTTGCCATGCTCGGAGAGGAAATGACAATGGCACTCTTTTATAAAAACAGGTGCGTCTCTGAACAGGCTCAACATTGTATTCATAATGTATAATAGAACAAATATAAATGCAGTATGATTTGCAAGAGATGAATTAAGAGTATTTTTACACTGATAATGTTAATTTACATGTAGTTGATATTTTGTTATGATTTTCTTAATCATTTTGATGTATCAAAGGCTGTAAATAATAGTAATATAATAGTTACAATTGAGAACATGATATGTACTTCCTCAATACGTTTAGCGAAATCGAAATAGTTGGAAATTATGTACTTCATACACAAACAGCTATCATTAATTAGAGAAATTTTTTCGTACCTGTATATGGTTTAACCTACTAATTGACTAGAGAGATAAATACAACTTTCAATTATAGCTGATCTGCCAGCTGAGGAAATTGTTGCAGCAGCCAAGTTACAGCCCTAATAGCAGCCTGCACTTAGAAATAGAATTTAAGCATGATCCATACTCTGTATAGGCATAAAAACTAGTACATTATTCATCCGGTTCTAAGACTCGAGACCAAACCAACCAAACAAAATCCTTTTTCTTATTAGGTGGGATTGGCTATATAGATCTTTAGACGTCATTGTAAGATACTGTCTCATCAACTTTATCATCTCTACCAAAACTCGGATAATCAACTAGGCGATTATCCTAGTTACTTTTCTAGGAAACCTTGAGATAGATACAATAATTTGTTTTCTGAAGGAAATTAACAAGCAAGATAGTTAAAGGAATCCAGGCATATTCAGTAGCTGATGAATTAGGATGAAAGCTGATGTACATACCAAGGCTGTCTCCCCTGGCTTGATTGCAGGCTCAACACTGTCTCTTCCATAGCTGGATTTTAGATGACAATTTGAGTATCTCCAGCAACAATTGAACAGAAAAAAATATTAATAGTTTGAACACATAAGCTTTCACTTACATTATCTGTCTCTTGCCATCCACAACCTCCAGTCTGTAAAAGCTGCATCCTTTGCTAAAGGGAAACAGTTTTCCTTTCCATTCTGTAAATAATTTATCAGGAAAAAGCAAACAGTAAAGAAGAAGTTAATGTTCAGTACCAAAGTTTACCTAAATGCCATGTAACCCCAACTGCGGATGAATCCTCTGCAGAAATGTCATCAATAACAAATTGGAGGTCAGAGCTGATAGAATCAATAAACTTCTTGAAGAAGTCTAGTATTGCCTGCAAACAAATTGAAGATCAAAATTCAGAATAAACCAAACCAAACAAACTAAACAAAAAGTCTTTTCCCATTAGGTGAGATATAGTGCATGGATTCTTTGACGTTATTGTGATCTATCAAATATTATTATTTCATTAATTTCAATATATTTTAAATGTTTTTTTGTGATATAGTCAATGTCAACTTAAATCTTCTATGACCTCGCTGAACATATGATAATACCATTTGTCATTCTTTTCTCAACATGATACCCGAACTATTTTTCTATGATTCTCTCATCTTCTTCTCTATCGGTACTACACTTATTTTATTCCTAATTTTAAATAATAGTACACAAGTTTCTGTGATGAAAATGTATGTGTACTCTTTGAACCCAGAAATTGATTTTCTATTATTCCAACTTCAATCTAATCTCTGTCTTTGCTATGAATCTTCTGGTTAATTACCTCTTACACTAGCATTTTTTGCCAATTAGCTTGAAAATATGGAACAATATTTCTAGCCTTCATATAAGTCCTACATTAATGAGGGTGTATCCAATTTAGAGTTTATAAAATTATTTTGTATTTTAAAAGTCCCAATAAAAATTTAAAAAAAAATTCTTTAAAATCTTGTTATATTCAATTAGGATTTTAAAAAATCCTTTAAAATCTTGTTGTATTAAATGAGAATTTTAAAAAATAATTTAAAAAAAAGGATATTCAAAAGTCCATTAATTCTTAAGGATTTTGTTAAACGATGGATAATGGAGGGTTTTAAAAGTTTTTTTATAATTAAAAAGTTTATTGTGAAATATGTTATTTACCTAAGATATTTGACAAAAAAATGCATCTTCTCTTACGAATCAATTTACATTTCTCTCGATTTTTTTCCCCTCAATTTAAGATCTTCTTTCTTATTACATTCGCTAATAAAACTTAATATTTGCTATCACTTATGATTAAACAAAACTATTATATTCAAATATAAGAAATGTACAACACTTAGTTTTAAGATTTCCTTCCACGTAAGATTCTTTTGAGAAATTTGCTTTGCATTTGATGCTTATCAAATTTTTTTTTTTTAATTATACTAGCAAAAGATAATTTAAAGTTGAAATAAATTTTATTTTCCTTAATCGTCTTTTAACTTAAAATGTTTGTTAGTAAAACAATCCATAGATCCATTAAAATAAATATAATGAAATATTGATAAAAATCATTCTGAATCATGATTAAAATTTGAGATTTTTCTACCCAAATTTAATTTTACATAACATTTGAGACTTTTAAATAATCAAATAAACTTTTAAAAAGAGATTTTTTACATCTACGGGTGATAGAAAACTCAGCCTTACCGATCCGAATGTATTTTTTTAGGGTACGACTTGCTATGAGATTAGGCCAAAAATCCAATCCTGCTCGATTTTATTGATAAAAAATATTTTTTTAATTATTAATAATAAAAAAAAATCCAATCTAAAAAAACACTAAAAATATTGAAAATTTTAATTTATTTTTTTAGTTTTCAACTATTGAAAATTAAAAAATCAATTTTTAAAGTTCAACCTAGCCCGAGCCGGACAGCATTCGGGCCCAAACTGGATTTGGGAAAGCCCTGGATCCGACCCGTCGTAACTCCTACACATCTATCCTATTCTTTTAGGCAGCGCACATGACATGCACGTGCATATGATTAGAAAGAAAAGCAAAAAAGAAAGAAGAAAGAAGAGAGCGTGGTTACCTTGCGGCCAAGGAATGGACGAGGAAAGATAAGGTCTTCATACACACAATTGTCAGCAATGAGTTTCTCAACGGAGGCAAGATCACGGCCGTTGATTCCATCATAGAATCTTCTAACTACATCCTCCCCACCATCATCAACTTTTTTGCTACTCGCTACGTCCACCGCCGTCCGATAATTTTCTGATGATGATGATGAGACCCTGCGCTTCCTCAGTGGGGCCCAGCATTTTCTTCTTATGTTTGTTGTTGAGATAAAGTAGTGATTGCAAATTATTGAATTATTTGAATATGAAGAGAGTGATGTTTGATTGAATTTAAAGCCAGTGAGAGAAAGTGATGAAGAAGAAGAAGAAGAATTGAGGAGGGAGAATGATGATATAGTGGAGCTCATCACCATGATTGATGATGATGAGATGAAAATATAGACTTATTGAAACTATTGTATTTTATAACTCGCAATGGGAGACGGGTTGGGTTATAATTTCGGTCCTATTTTTAAATATAAATGAGACAACAGAATCATTCATGTTCCGTTATGCTTATTATTTTCGATACAAGAAAAATCATTTTCTAATTAAATCTCCTTTCATCCTATTAAAATCTCGTTTTATTTAAAATTTTAGATTTTTTTTTTTTTTATCTTATCCCGATCTCATAATAGGACATAAAAATTATATAATCCAACTGCCATGCATGTGAAGAGTTGCGGAGAAAAACACCTTTGGGTGGAGAATCAATTTTATTGAAAAGAAAATCAACTTTGTTGAAATTTTGAACAAACTTCCGAACAATTTTAGGGGGAAATTATTCATTTGTTAACATTTGAGTTATTGTTTTGGCTATAAATTGAGAGTTAATTGAGAGCTCAAATCATCATCAACAAGTAAGCTTCAAGTATAGAAAGCTTAGAGTGTAAGCTCCAAGAAAGAGAGCTTAGAAAGTATAGTCAGTGTGTGAGGTTTTTGTATAAACCTTGTATTACTTGTAAATTCTATTCAAGTAGTAATATAGTAGTAATATAAAGTATTTATTTTTCCTCACAAAATAGTTTTCAGTGATCAGAGAACCACAGCAAGTGGTATTCAGATGTTTAGCCGTTGCACATGTTTCCAATGAGCTCAGACAGAAGCTCGATGCAAGGACTACTCCATGTATATTCCTCGGCTATGAAGTTGAAAAATTTGGATACATACTATGAGATCCGAGGGTAAAGATGGTCATCAGAAGTCAGAATGTAGAGTTTCTTGAAGATCAGACAATTGAAGACATTAAAAAACCCAAAATGTCTTTCAATTTCAGTGCCGATAAAAATTCATACCCAACACCAACACAATTGACCATAGATAGGGTGCATGATATTTCAGAAGTAGAACTAGAAGATGCAGATGAGGATGTCGAGCATGAGGAGACACAACCCGCTCCATCTGAGACTACAAAAGAGAGTGTCGAGCAGGGGGAGCCGCAACTCCCTCCACTAAATGCTACAAAATCATCCACTATTTGGATGATGACAGACCTCCTGAAACTAGTGGACCTCAGACAAGAAAATCTGAACAAAGCAATATTCCATCAACCAGATATCCGAGATCCGAATATATTCTGCTTACTGATGAGGGGGAGCTAGAGAGTTTCCCACAAGGCAATAAGGCACTGATAAATAATGGATGAAGAAACATGGCAACAGAACTGTGTTGTGCAGAGACACGACGAAAGAGTCTGTATAGAAACACATTGAACTGTTCCGTGTAGAGACACAACAAAAAAATTATTGTGCAGAGACATAGTGAAGTGTGTTGTGTAGAGACACAACTGATATATCAACAAAAGTGGTCACTCGAGAAAAGCCAGAGCTGTGTATAGACATAGCCTGGATAGTTTTCAGATGACAATCGTTCCAGATGCAGCTAGAAGGAGAGAATTGTAGAATCTAGCTGCCATGCATGTGGAAAGCTGCCATGCATATGGAGAAAAACACCTTTCGGTGGAGAATCAACTTTGTTGAAAGGAGGATCAACTTTGTTGAAATTTTGAGCAAACCTCTAAACAACTTTAGGTGACAACTATTCATTTGTTGACATTTGAGCTATTATTTTGGCTATAAATTGAGAGCTCAAATCATCCCCAACAAGTAAGCTTCAAGTAAAGAATCCAGAAATAGAGCTAAATAGTGTAGTTAGTGTGTGAGGTTTTTTGTACAAATTTTATAATACTTGTAAATTCTATTCAAGTAATAATATAGAGTATTTATTTTCCCTCACAAAATACTTTTCAGTGATCAGAGAATCACAACAAGTGGTATTCGGATATTTTAGCCGTTGCACATGTATCCAATAAGTTCAGGCAGAAGCTCGATGCAAGGACTACTCCATGTATATTCCTAGGCTATGAAGATGAAAAATTTAGATACATACTACGAGATCCGAGGGAAAAGATGGTCATCAGAAGCTAGAAAATTGTAACATCCCCAATACGGGAATGTTACCGGCAAACAACAGATTTCACTGTCGCCTAAGCCTCTAACTCATGCAATATAACACTTGCTCTTATCTTAAAGCGATGCAATATTATAATTAATCACACATGCAACTTAAAAACTTAAATAAACTTAAAGTGCGAGATCATGTAACAAAATATATATACACATGTCTGAAAGTATATATAGTATATATAGAATATATATATCATCAAATATATGTCTATGATACGACAAAATGACCTCTCAGAGAACTACATTCTATATGAATATAGATCTGGAAAGATAGACCCCATGACTAGTGACTGCAGCATAACACTTGTCCTCGAGCTGGGTCTCCAAAAATTTCTCGTGGCTCACCAAAAGACGGATCCTGCAAAAAAGTTGGGAAGTGGTGGGGGTGAGTCCTATAGAACTCAGTGAGTGGAGCTACAAAATCAAAGAAACCGAATCAGTATAATTGTTTAAAGTCATTTAGTCTTAAAACGCTTCTGAAATCCTTGATTGAAAACTGGTTCATTTCTTTTAAACTTGAGAAAAACCTTTTCTAAAATACTTTATGTATAAATCCTCTGGTACTGTAGAAAAACCTGACGCATGAGGGCGTTATGTATCGCCGTCCCCCCATACGCCTAACTAGTGGTCTTGAGGCGTTACATATCACCGTCCCCCAAGCCATTGAACTAGAGCCGGTAGTGTTAATCCATGCTACTACTCGACCCTGAAACTAGGGTCTAGGGGCATTACGTATCGCCGTCCCCGTAGCCCTGAACTATATGTGCACACGTTCTCTGTTCGTCAATTCCATAAGTCAGAGCTGAGGTGGGTTTTTCCCTCCATGCCTCGAAAAACATAAAAACTCATACTTTTAAATCTTAAAATTTTCTAAAACTTTCTTACATAAGAAATAATGATAATTCAATAAGGCCAATGCCCTAAAGCATTTAAAAATAAATCTCGATCAATAACAAGTAAATATAAATCAATTTGAAAGAAAAATCTCCACTCACAGATTTGAAGTCCGGTCAACTCTGCTTCACGTCGCCGGGGGAGAATGCGGCTCCTGTCAAGTATCTATTTGGAATAAACTGAGTTAGAACATATGTTACAAAACATGGTTAGAAATTAAATTAAGTCCCTTATCCTAGTTGAATTATCCCCTCATAAGTGTTGTGCCTAAATGCTTTAATCTAGATACGGGTCCCTTAGAATGTCTTCTATCCCTTTGGGTGAAGTATTAAACAAGTAAGAAAATTTAAACCTTTAGTCACGCGTCGCGACTCCAGCTAAAACGTAGGTTCTGGTTTTGGGTACGCGCCACAACGCAGGCACAGTCGTGTCGCGATGCGACCTCATCAGCTCCGAATCCAGGCTTCTACCTCGTTGCGCCTCGCGACGCGAAGCATCTCGCGTTGCGACGCGTCGCAGTTTCCAAAACCCATATTTTTATTCCTCCCATAATCAACTCTATATCTCATTTCATATCAAACACAACAACTTCAACATATCATAACCATCAAATTACACTCTCAACATCTCATCACCACCAAAAATCCCATCATTCTTTCTTAATACTTTAATTAGGATAAGATATCAAAAATTTCCCCACACACCAACTTATTCACACAAAACCATCCCAACTACATAATCTTCAAGTCAACAACATTCTACAACCACCAAACTACCAAAACTCAAAATATTAAGGTTTGGGTCAAACAACTTTACCTTATTTCAAATGTCTTCTTTACCAATGGAGTCTCAAGGCTTCTTTCTCTTACTTAGGTTTAGATTGGAGTAAGGAAATCTAACCAATTTTGGAATTGAAGACAAAAGGAAAATTTTCACTCCCTTGTTGTTCAAGGAGTACTACCGTGAGGGAGAGAAAAAGAAATAAGAAATCTTTCTTTTTATTTCCTTTATATAACCTTCTAAATAATACTAGCATTTTCTAGAAAATTAAATAAGGAAATGAGCTATTATTCTATTATTCTTTTGGGCCCAAATTTGGGCTTGACTTGATTAATCTTTTTCCTTCATTGCCCAAGCATTCACTTATTATTAATTTTTTTATTAAATAATTAATTAATGATGCCTCTAGAACTTCGACTAAACTTGGAAAATTCGTTCCTAAGTCGTCTAATTACTTAATTCGATTTGTTATAAGATTTCGAGTCGTTACAAATTCTTCCCCTTTAAAATGATTCGTCATCGAATCAAAATGTTTAAAGGATATGGAATGTACCTTCATCCGCGAAGAGTTGGGGGTATTGCTCTCTTATGGTTTCTTTCGGTTCCCAAGTAGCCTCATGTTCATTGTGATGTTGCCAAATCACCTTAACCGAGGGAGCCCATCGAGACCGTAGCTTCCTTATCTCTCTACCCACGATAGCTACCGGTTGTTCCGAATAATATAAGTCTTGACGGACATCAACTGTCTGGGGCTCCAACACATGAGATTCATCACGCAAATACTTTCGTAACATAGATACATGGAAAACTGGATGTATTTTGTCCATGTTGAGTGGAAGCGCCAATTTATAAGCTCTCTCTCCCACTCTCCGAGGTATCTGGAATGGCCCAATGAATCTAGACTGAGTTTACCTTTTTGCCGAATCTCATGACTTCTTTAAAAGGAGATACTTTTAGAAACATAAAATCCCCCACCTGGCACTCCAAATCCTTTCTCCGGTGATCCGCATAACTCTTTTGGTGACTCTGAGCCTTACCCAACCTTTCTCCGATTAAATTTACTTTCTCTACGGCATCTTGTACCAAATCAAGTCCCAATAACTTTTGCTCCCCAACTTCAAACCATCCAACTAGAGATCTGTACTTCCGTCCATACAAATCCTCGAATGGTGCCATTTGAATATTTGCTTGATAACTATTATTATAAGCAAATTCTATAAGTGGAAAATGTTGATCCCAGTTACCCTCAATATCAACTACACAAGCCCGAAACATGTCTTCTAAAGTATGTATGGTCCGCTCTGTCTGACCATCCGTCTAGGGGTGAAAGGCTGTACTAAAGCGTAACTGTGAACCCAAAGCCTCCTGAAATGATTTCCAAAACTTAGAGTTAAACTGAGAACCTCGATCAGAGACAATTGAGATAGGTACTCTATGCAACGACACTATCTCATCCAGGTACAGTTGGGCATATTGGGTTGATGTGAAACTAGTCTTAACTGGAAGGAAATGAGTAGATTTGGTCAATCTATCCACGATCACCCATATAGAATCACACCCTTTTGAGGTACGCGGGAGCCCAACGCCAAAGTCCATAGTGATCTTCTCCCATTTCCACTCTGGAATGTCTAAACTCTGCAGTTTCCTTGTTGTTCTTTGATATTCAGCTTTAACTTGCTGGCAAGTGAGACACCTTGTGAAAAATTCAGCTACATCCTTTTTTCATGCCATTCCACCAATAAAGATCCTTGAGATCGTGATACATCTTGGTGATCCCATGATGCATGGTGTAAGATGAAGTGTGGGCCTTCTCTAGTATCAAGTGTTTCAACTCCGGAACTGGAGGAACAAAAATTCTATTATGTTTCCTGATGAGATTTTCACCGTCTATATAATACTCATCTTACGTACCTTGCTGTAACCTGCATCTAATCTGTTGTACCTAAGGATCTGCTTCCTGTGTAACTCTGATTTCATCTATAAGGGTGGATTTAACCTGAGTCTGCGTTAATAACCCTCCATCTAGCATACAACTCTGTATCTGTTTGGCTGGGTGCCATTTCTCAATTGGAAGATGAGCTAAACTCCCCATAGACTTACTGCTTAAGGCATCAGCTACAACATTAGCTTTGCCCGGATGGTACTGAATGAAGAATCATAATCTTTCAACAACTCCACCCATCTCATATGTCTCAAATTAAGCTCTTCTTGGCTCTGGATATACTTAAGGCTTTTGTGATCGGTGAAAATTTCAAACCTTTCACCATACAGATAATGCTGCCATATCTTCAGAGCAAATATTATTGCAGCCATCTCCAAATCATGAGTAGGATAATTTTATTCATAAGGCTTCAATTGTTCGGAAGCATAAGCAATCACTCTCCCCTTCTATATCAATACACAACATAATCCCACCCTGGAAGCATCACAATACATTGTAAATCCTCATGATCCCGCTGGCAGTACAAGAACATGAGCAGTAGTCAATCAACATTTGAGTTCCTGAAAACTCTTTTCACAAGCATCAGACCATTCAAATTTCACATTCTTCTGGGTTAATCGTGTTTACGGAGTAGCTATTCTAGAGAAATTCTCTATGAACATCCTATAGTACCGTGCTAATCTCAAGAAACTGCGAATCTCCGTTACATTTTTAGGTCGATACCAATTCTGAATAGCCTCAATCTTCGGAGGATCTACCCCAATCCATTCCTTGGACACCACATGCCCCAAGAATACTACACTATTCAACCAAAACTCACACTTTGAGAAATTAGCGTACAACTTATGTTCTCTCAGTGTCTGCAACACCTGATGCAAATGCTTTGCATGCTCCTGCGCATTACGTGAATACACCATAATGTCATCAATAAAGACTATCACAAACCGGTCTAGAAAAGGTCTAAACACCTTGTTCATCAAATCCATAAACGCTACAGGGGCATTGGTCAGACTAAATGACATTATTAAGAACTCATAATACCCATATCTGGTTCAAAAAGCCGTCTTCGGAACATCATTCTTCTTAATCTTCAATTGATGATAACCCGATCGTAGATCGATTTTTGAGAAACATTGCGCCCCTCTATAACTGATCAAATAGATCATCAATCCTTGGTAGTGGATATTTTTCTTGATTGTCATCTTATTCAGCTGCCGATAATCTATGCAGAACCGCAGTGTCCCATCATTCTTTCTTACAAACAACACCGGAGCACCCCACGGGGACACACTGGGGTGAATAAAGCCATTATCTAGCAAGTCTTGCAACTGCGCCTTCAACTCCCTAAGTTCTGCAGGGGCCATCCTGTATGGGGAATTGATATAGGCTGGGTTCCTGATACAACGTCTATACAAAACTCAATCTCCTTATCTCGTTGTAATCCCGACAACTCATCTGGGAATATATCAGGATACTCCCTCACCACTGAGATCTGCTCAAGGTCTATATTTCCCGCTCTGCTATCTGTCACATATGCCAAATAACCAATGTTTCTTTTATGAAGTAGCTTAAACACTTGCATCCACATGATAAACTTTTACCGGTATATCGGGAACATGTAGCGTAACGGTCTTTTTCCGACAATCTAGTACTACATTGTGCTTAGCTAACCAATTCATCCCCAAAATGATGTCGAAGCTCAATATACTCAATACTACTAAATCAGCATAGCAAGTGTACCCGTCAATGTCTATAGAACACTATCTCACACCCCGTGTAGCTTATATGGGGCCTCCTACTGGTATAACTATAATGATATGGAAACCTAAAGGCTCAGTGTCCCTACCCATCTGAGTCAAAAAACACGGTGCCACAAAAGAATGTGTAACACCAGAATCAAATAACACCCTCGCTAACAGAATCAATCAGCAATGTACATGTGACAACTGCATTGGATGCATGCGCCTCCTGAGGGGTGAGGGTATACACCATGTCATGAACTCTGGTGGAGGATGTATGTCTTTGATCACCAATTGATTGCCCCGTTCCTCCTATTGTCTGTCCTCTACTCACTGGCCTCTGCTCTCATCCTCCTACACTTCTGTTAGGTTGTAGCTGAGGTGTAAATGGGGTGGCACTGAAAGATGGAAACTGGTCTGCTGGTACTGGAAATCTCTCTTCAAATGACCCATTTGTCTACACCGATAACAACCTCTACTCCCAGATCGACAAGTCCAGGAATGATTTTTTCCACATATTGAACATAATGGTAGGCTTCGCCTAGGCTGGGCTAATGAGGGAGAAGAAACTGCACGAGAGGCGACACTCTGAGTCGGTCTACGATCCTGACCTCCTTAAACTGAACTCATATCTCTGCGTGCAGAAGGCAGAGCTGACATCTGCAGCTGTCTACTAGGGCCACTCGGTTGCGGCCTAGCCCTTTCCTCTGATCTAGGTCTCTTTTGAGACTCCCTCTCTGCTTGTCTCTCTCTAGCCCGTGCTTCAAACCGTAAGGCATCATCTAAAACTTGGGTGTAGGTAGTGGCCTCTGTGAAGTGAATGAAGCAGAATAAGTAATCTCGAAGCCCATTTACGAATCTCTTCACCTTCATTTCCTATATACTGACTAAATTTGGGGCATAGCGAGACAATCGTGTAAACCGTATATCATACTCGGAAACTATCATCTGAATGGGGTTTTATTGCGGATATCCGGTCACACAACGGAATAGTGGAAAATCAAAATTTTCCGATTTCAAAACTTTTTCTCAGATTAATTAAATAAACTTATTTATTTAATTATCCAATAATCAAATTATGAAATAAAACACATTAAATCAAATTCATGTGAATTTACCGAATTACCCTTAAACATAACATTTTGTTTATTTTAATCTGAAATTGTTCGAAACGATTTTGGATGATTCTAAATCATTACATATATGAATTTAAAATGTCATACATATTGAAATTCAAATTGCAACAAAAATTTCCAAAAATAAACCCTAAAGCCGAGAGCCATACAAGGGGGGGGGGGAATGTGCATTTTGCATTTCCATTGTTCAAAACACATGCAAATGAAATTCAATCAACATAAGATTTAATATGTATCATATACACATCCAAATACACCATATAAATGAAAAGCCCCAAATTTGGAAGTTGTCTAAAACCCTAATTTGTCAATTTCTTCAAATTGGACAAATTAGACCAAATTGGTTAAATCCAACACTTCAATCATGTTTCTTCCATTCAAATCAAGTCTCAACACAATGAAATAACTATAGATCAAATCTAGGTCATTTAAGAGTGGTTCAACAACTATAGATTAGCAACAAGTTTCTAAAATCATGAAAAGAATGCTTACTAGTCCATTAGTAACATTCTATCAACTTTATACATGCTCAACCCTTTTATCAAACTTTCATCCAACAAAAATACAAAGAATAAAGATTAGAAAAACTTAAGAACATCACAAGATGTGGCCAAGAACAATAGGAACATTTTTCTCTCTAATGGCAAGTTAGAAAAACTTACTTAAATCCAAGCTTTTCTTTGATTTTTCTTTTCTTTCTCTCTAGCTTATTTGTCTTCCTTCAATGGAGTTTTTGATAAAGTTATTAGGTTATTAAACCCTAAATGAAAACAAAACAATTTATACCAAAAACCTATGCCTTGGCCGAATTTGGTAAATGCCAAATATCTAGATATTTTTCAATTTTGTTTCATTTAATGCCTTTTTATCAACTTGTAATTTTAATCATCAAACATTTAATGAATTAAAGTAAGTCAACAAAAGCATCTTAAGTCATTAAAATAAATATCATACTTTAAAATATCTATACTTTAATAATTTAATCATTTAATATTAATTAATCAAATACAAATATATTAAATATATGTATAATATTTACATTAAATATTAAATACATATATTCAATTATGATATTAGTCAAATATCTCAATTTGACAATTAATTAATGTGTATTTGAATTAATCAAGCATTAATGTAAATACACAAAAATTAAGGAAATGATTATCGGGACCCTACACATGTATTTTGCGTTTAACCTTTAAACGACTTATAAATAATCAATATTATTTATAAATGTTGCCCTAGTGCTCTACGAGTATATTTCATTAGTGAGACTCTCTAGATTCAGGCATATCCGTCACGAAATCCAATTTCGTGTCCATAATTTATCCACCCGTAATTATGACGATCACGGATAAACTCGCTGAATCATACAGGTCGATGTCATGGCAAATGTATAATTCATCCGTCACAGGTATCCGGATAAATCCCAGAGATATAAATGTAAACGTCAAATCTATAGGGATTATCCAGTCGACTATTCTATTAGCAATCTCAAAAAAGAACATTTAGAACTAACTTCTAAATTGTACCACGGGCCCATGGTTTTTATCTGATTGCTAATCATATGGACTACCTATGCTCTGATACACAGAACTGACGGATCCTATCGTGATACACTTAGGACACCTGAGGATCTATCTACACCCAATGAACAAGCGGAGGTCTGATCTTAATAGATCGGTGACGTGACTGCCATCTAAGTGTAGGAGATGTCTCATGTACCCACGGTGGCATCTCAAGTCTAAGAATCACAAGTGCTACTCAACGCGATAAGATTCTTATTGACGTTGGTGTACCATCCATTAAGAATCTTCGGTGAGTCGTTCAGTGTTTATCCGCTATAAACACATACACATTTATACTAGTCTCCAAGACTTATGGTTCATTGAGAAACCATTAGAATCATATATTCCAGTATACGATATGTACCGGTCTCAACGGGTTTACTTTACTGACCAAGTAGTGTAAACCTTGACCAGGAACTGTCTGAGAATGACAACGCCATGATACAACTCAATTTCAGTTGCGACGCTTTTGCAACAGCATCATGACTAGTCATTTTGAGGTCATTACGTCTTTACCATATTAAAAGATACATTATATTATAGAAACTGCATATATTATTCAAAATAATAACGTTTTACAGAAGTATTCATAAAGAAATACAACCGGGAATTGGCGATCTGAGCACCAACCGCAACAAAAACTCCCACTTGCCCTAATGCCAATAACGATTGTATCTAATACCCATCGAATCCACGTGTTTATCAAACAAATTCGGAGGTATGGCATTCGTCAGCGGGTCTGCTACATTATCTTCACTCGGTACCTTGCACACGACAATATCCCCTCGCGACACAATCTCTCGAATGATGTGGTACTTGCGTTCCACATGCTTCGACTTCTGATGCGCCCTCGGTTCCTTTGCTTACGCAATGGCTCCAGTATTATCACAGTATAACGGAATCACATTCTCGATACTTGGGATAACTCCCAATTCTGTGACAAAGTTCTTTATCCACACAGCCTCTTTTGCAGCTTCAGAAGCTGCAATATATTCCGCCTCAGTGGTGGAATCTGCTGTTGATCCCTGTTTGGAACTCTTCCGACAAACTGCACCTCTGTTAAGGGTAAATACGAATCCAGATGTAGACTTTCTATCATCGGGATCCGATTGGAAATCGGAATCCGTATACCCGTTAACTTGCAGTTCGTTTCCTCCTCCATAATTATTAACTTATCCTTAGTACATTTAAGATACTTGGGGATATGTTTAATGGCCATCCAATGGTCATTACCTGGATTGGACTGATATCTGCTAGTTACGCTAACAGCGAAACTGATATCAGGCCTTGTACATAACATGGCATACATTATGCTACCCAACACGAAGCATAAGGTTGGTTAGACATTCTAACCTTCTCATCTTCTGTTTGTGGACTCATCTTCTTTGAAAGATGAATCCCATGTCTGAACGGTATGTTTGCTGTCTTACAGTTACCAAAATTATACCGTTCCAAGATCTTATCTATGTACGTTGATTGGGATAACCCAATCAGCCTCATTTGTCTATCTCTATAGAGTTTTATCCCTAAAACATAGGAAGCTTCTCTCAGGTCATTCATGGAGAAATTCTTATAGAGGTACGCTTTGACGCTTTGTAACATACCTAAATCATTCCCAATGATTAGGATGTCATCAACATATAGGACTAAAAATATGACCATGCTCCCATTGGCCTTCTGATACACACAGGATTCTTCCGAATTCTTGAGAAAACCAGACGATCTAATAATCTCGTCGAATCAAAGATTCCAACTTCGTGAAGCTTGTTTAAGTCCATAAATGGACTTCTTAAGCTTACATACCATACCCGAGTTTTCGCTAGATGCAAAACCTTCCGGCTGTTCATATAGATTTTTTCATCAAGAAATCCATTTAGAAAAGCCGTTTTGACATCCATTTGCCAAATCTTGTAGTCATGATACGCAGCTATAGAAAGCAAAATTCGAATAGATTTAAGCATTGCTACTGGTGAAAAGGTTTCATCGTAGTCGACGCCAGGTCAGTGCGTGTAACCTTTTGCTACCAGTCGGGCCTTGTAAGTTTCAACCTTACCGTCAGGCCCGCGCTTCCTCTTCTAAACCCATTTACAACCGATAGGAACAATTCATTCGGGAAGCGGAACCAAGTCCCAAACTTGATTCTCATACATTGAGTCTAACTCGGATTTCATGGCACTTTGCCATTTCACGGAGTCGATGTTTAACATCAATTCTCTATAGGTGAAAGGATCAGTCTCTTCTACTAAGAGAACATCTAGACTCTTTTCTTGTATCAAATACAAGCGTTCAGGAGGTCTAGATACCCTTTCTGGCCTACGGAGTGTGTGCGTTGAAGGTCATTCATCTACTTGAACTTCAGGTTCCTCCGTTGGTTCGTTTTTTTCAGGTTGGACTTCATCAAGTTCAACCTGTCTATAATTACCACCTTCTGACAAAAATTCTACTTCTAGAAATTTTGCGAAGCGTGCTACGAGCACATTTTGATGCTCGGTATAATAGAACAGATATCCCATCGTATTCGAATGATATCCGACAAACCTAAACTTTTTCCCCGAGGCGAAAGCTTATCTTGCTGAGTCACCCTGACATAAGCAGGACAACCCCAAACCTTAATATAACTAAGATTTGGTCTCCTACCGAACCATATCTCATACAGAGTCGTAGGAATAGCTTTTGAAGGAATCTTATTCAAAAGATGTGCAT
This sequence comes from Zanthoxylum bungeanum, assembly GCA_019454045.1. Classification (NCBI taxonomy): domain Eukaryota; kingdom Viridiplantae; phylum Streptophyta; class Magnoliopsida; order Sapindales; family Rutaceae; genus Zanthoxylum; species Zanthoxylum bungeanum. The sequence continues at coordinate 16,980 of SKCR01028653.1, forward strand.
CTGTTAAAAGAGAGTAACCCCATAAGTAATAAGGCAAATCTGTGAAACTCAACATCGATCGGACCATATCCAATAAAGTCTGATTTCTCCTCTCAGACACTCCATTGTGCTGTGGATTACCCGGAGGAGTATATTGAGCGAGAATCCCATTCTCCTTCATATAATCCATGAACTCACCACTCATATATTCGCCGCCTCGATCAGATCGAAGGCATTTAATATATTGGCCAGTTTGTTTTTCTACTTCATTTCGGAACTCTTTGAAATTTTCAAAGGTTTCCGATTTATGTCGCATCAAATACACATAACCGTATCATGACAAATCATCGGTAAAGGTAACGAAGTACGAATAACCACTGTGAGCAGTCTGACTTAGTGGACCACATACATCAGAATGTACGAGTTCCAGTAAGTTAGTGGCGCAATGTCCAACACCATAAAATAGGGCTTTGGTAATCTTACCCTGAATACACGATTCACAAGTTGGATAGGATTCAATGGTGAGATCTGGTATCAAACCATTCCTAACCAATTGAGTAAGGCGTTTAACGCCTATATGACCTAGTCGCATGTGCCAAAGTTCAGTATTATTAATTACAGGTAAACTACGTTTATTAATTCCAGTATTTAAAATATATTTTGAAGTTTGCAATGTATAATGACCATGCTGGTTTGGACAACAAAGGATCTGAATATTACTTTTATCATATAAATACAAAGAACAGTTCTTAACATTAATACAAAAGCCTTCTGTATCCAATACAAAAAGTGATATAATATTAGCTACACATCCTGGTACAAAATGACAATCATTTAACAAAAGTGTCCCATTCGGCAATGAGATCTCGCATACTCCCACTATAACTGCATCCAGAGAGTCTCCACTCCCGAATCGCAACTGCATCTCTCCAAGCTTCAGTCATCTACTTTCCTTCAGCACCTGCAATGAATTGCAAATGTGAATGGGATAAGCATAATCTAAAATCCAGTTGGATGTAACGGTTTCACAAGCAAAAGATAAATCAATAACTGGAAAAATAAATATACCTGATGTAGATGCTCTCTCCCTCCTCAGCTGGGCAATGTAGTCAGGACAGTTCATTTTTCAGTGCCCGACCTTGCTGCAGTGATGACACTTGTCTTCAGAAGCCCTATTGGGCTTTTCTATCTTTGCTTGTGGTTGAGGACCGAGACTCTTCTTCCCTTTCTTTTCTTTCCCTTTGACCAAGTCTAGGAAGAAGCAGAAAGTGAAGTAGGTCTAGGAGGGCGAGTCGGTACTCCTTTCTTAAGGTCCTCTTCCACCGTGAGCAACATCCTATGCAGCTCTTGGTAGGTACAGATAATCCCGTTCATGTTGAAATACATCACAAACTGGCGATAGGAAGCTGGGAGCGAACCAAGAATGACACTCCTACCGAGAATGTCATTCAGAATGAGATTATGTTGCCTCAGTTGATCGATCAAATCGATCATCTAAAGAACATGTGGGCTAACAGCTTGCCCCTCATCCAATCGCGCATGGAACAGTTCCATTGCGATCTTGTGAACAACTACTTGTTCTTGGTTCTCAAACGATTGTCGTGTCATCATATTATAAGCATCTGAGATGCCATAATACTGTTTCTTGAGTCCCGGTGAAAGCGAACTTAAGATGTATGATTTAACCTTTAAATCATCATCCTTCCAAGCTTGGAAGACTTCGCGTTCTTCCGGTGTAGCGTCCTCTGCCATAGCAAGGGGCAGTGGACCCTCAAGAACATATCTCAACCTCTCGGAATCAAGGACAATCCTCAAATCCTGATCCCAATCGGCGAAGTTATCAATGCCTTTTTAGTTTGTTCGCATGAAGCATACACGCAAACTGATTTGTGGATGGTGCCGTCATCGCAAATCTATCATATAGATCACAAAAAATGGTTAGCAGAAATTTAAGCAGTTTCATATAATATCATAAGCATAAACTAGATCATGGATTTTTAATCTAAAAATGCCTCTCCCACTAAATCATGCAATAGTTTAATCCCCAAACAGAATACAAAGATTTAATAATTAAATTAAATACAAATAGTGAAAGGTGGATCCCATGAATATATTTCAGCTCACAATAGAGGCATGGTATCGCCTACGTATATTCATCAGGTAGACAAATCATTTTTTAATCACTCACTAGTGACTCCTGGGTTTCCGGTCCTGGTCGTTTCTCATTGTCGCTGCTAAGGCAGGCCCACAAGGAGACGTATCAAGGTTAAACTCGTCAATGATAAACTCAAGTTACTTGCGTAACCCTGAGAGCTAGGGCACGTTCAGGATTTCGCTTTCGCTTGAATTTATCTAGTATCTGATATACATCCGGTATAAATAAATCTCTATCGGCTATACCCTCACAGCAGAGGCACGGTCTCGGATGTAGTCACGGAGAAATATTTATAAACAGTATTGACAAGACGGACCACATAACATGCACCAAATACATAATTACATTTAAATCTTATTAATTAGGGATTTTCCGCTAAGTGTCATACACCCTAAATCTAATCAAATTAGATTAAAACATGCATTTATAAAGTTAAGAAAACATGATTAAACATTGAATTAAAGGGCTAATCATATTAGGGGTGTTGGAAATTATGACCCATAGCATCACTATTTGTACAGAACATGGTGTTGTTGTACAAATTAACTATGTGACAAAAGAAATTGCTCTTTTATCATTTGTAATTGGATTACCGGGATATATAAATGATAAAAGTCCATATGATTAGTTCAGAATTAATAAGATATGAGACAGTATTAATCCACTAAGGTTTAATCATTAAAATATCCCTAGTCGTAGTATTATCGAGATTGGACATCGATAATGCAGAATAGACAAGTATTGCACTTGTGCGCGTTGTGGGAGCATAACAGCATAGTTCTCATATAATTAAGTATTGGATACTTATGCAAGTGTGATAGGAGATTGTGTTTGCCGATGGTACGGAAACAGCTTCGCTCTGGGTAGACCCCTCGGAATTTCATTGGTAGTATGACTATGTGTTTATGGAAGTCCGAATCAGGGTAGGTGTATTTGGTCTTAACCTGAGACTTACATCGCTAATAATTGCGACAATCAATATACTTTGGTTTTGGTCGTCCAGGGCTTTAATAGGTTCTGTGTACGTCTCTTCTGGGTATATTGAGAATCGTAGTGTATTGAGTGTGATGTCAAGATGGAAGTATCACTTCAGTCATATGGAGATGATGGTCACGTAGGATAAGGAACTGGTACTCTTGTATGTTGCAGCTATAGGGATAATATGACTAGGTCATGTTTATCCGATTATAGAGACTAGTTACCAGAGATCTGATATATGCTTCGTACGGGGCAGACATAATTCCAGCCCCAGGCCTAGCATGTGACATCTGATACTGGATCGCAATACGCAATACTACGTATACTACGCCTGATATAGATTATATATTCCTTTAAGAATATTTCTGGAGAATTGGGTAGGCATGGTGCTTTGCTAGAAGCCAACCATGTCTTGTAAATCGGTAAAAACGTAGTACTAGGTACATACGTGTTCGGATAGTCCGACGACCGGATTTACTGCCAACATATTCAGGGATCTCATGGGTCGCTTCCCGAAGATTCACCGATGACGTATGACTCGGACATAATTAATCTGGGATTAATTATAAGAGAGAAAAACTTAATCTAGGATTAATTACGGAGATATTTTATCTGGGATAAAATACTATTAATAGAGAGAGAGCGATTAATTTGGAATTAATCGATAAAATAATATATTCGATATATTAAACGAAATTAGATTTCGATGCGGAATTAAAATTGGATTTTAATTCGGGCTAACGAATTGATTTAGAATTAATTCGCGAGCGATGTGAATAGTAATTTTGCTAGGCATAATTATTTAATTAAATTTGATTTAATTACGTCGCAACAGAAAATTCGTTAATTCGGAATTAGCGAACCCGAGCCCGAGAGTGTTTGCGGACCCACTCGGATTTTGAATCAAGTGCGGCCACAAATCACATCGCAAGTCACATCGCAAGTCACTCACATGTCACATCCATTTTTGTGATGTGTGTCATGTCACCTTTTTGGTGATGGAGGTGGTTGAGAGCAATTAATGCTCTTTTCCCTCCAAATTACTTTTGGAAAGCATATACCAAAATGTTTTGACTTTGGTGAAGAGATTTGGTAATTGTTTTAACAAAACAAATACAACACTTCCCCTCCCTCTCTCAATCTCACGACAATTGTGCCAATTTTTCTCTCACTTTTTCCCTTTGGCCGAATGTCACAAGGAAGAAATGGAAGATTTGTTGCAAATTTTTCATGGTGCTAGCACATTAAAAGAGTCTTACAAAGGTGATAGGGAAACCCATCTATGAGCTTGGAATTGACACTCAAAGCTTGGAGCTTGAAGATCAACACAAGGAGGACAACCAAGGGCTTGGCCGAATCATCTATGAAGAAAATTCTTGTGTTCATCGCATGCAAAAACCGATCAAAGTGAGTATTTCCGCTACTTTATTTGGTTGTATTCGCACATTTCATTGCTTAATTGATCTTGGTTTGACCTAGAAAACCCAACAATGGTATCAGAGCGGTTATTGAGCATGGAATTGAATTTGGGGTAAAATTGATTTGAGCATGATTTGATAAAATTGATTGTTTGAGTATGCTTGAATGATGATAACTTAGAGTTATGCATGGTCAACTTGATGAAAATTGAATTGGATTATTTTTTCCCCTAAAATTTGGCTTGGCTGAATTGATGATATGCCCTAAAGTCATGGTAATTTTGTTTTTTGATCATTTGATGAGTTTAAAAGACATGGGATATATTGATTTAAGATTTAATTTGATTGAAATCGAAATCGGACATAAAATCCCTATATTACCGTGAACAAAGAAGCATGTTGGAATTGATTTTGCTTCAATTATGTTGGACATGAATTGATAATTAGAAAGCATGATTAATTAGTGTAATTGGTATTTTGGAAATATTAATTTAACTACTTAATTATGGCTAATACACTTTAATTAATTAAATTGTGAAATTTGGAATTTTAGAATTTAATTAGTTAGGCTAAATCTGGAATTGGGCTTAAAATGTTGTATTTGGGCTTAATGGGCTTGGTTGGATCCAATTGGGCCTAAAACCATTTCCATAAAGTCCAAATATAATAAATGGGCCTTTAAAATTTTAATTGGGTCTAATGGGCCTAAATGATTTTTGGCAAAGGGTGATTCCTTATTGGGCTTTGGTTGTCAAAGTCCATGCCTTATAAATTAATTGAAAGCCCATTGGACTTTAATTAAATTGACATTGGATGTTAAATTGGGCTTTGAGACCCGTTAAGATTAGATTTAGAATCTAAGTCGCAAAGTATAATTATTTAATTTGGAATTAAATAATGAATTAATATTGAATACAAATTAAATTGGATTTAATATTGTAGTTTGATATAATTCAAGAATTCGTACTTTGAGGACTTATTCTTAAAACGAGTTGGACCCGCGCAAATCAAATCGTTGTTTGAACATTGGATGGTCATTAATTTCAGATTAATTAATGGATTAGATTGATTGATAACATGCTTCGTGTGAATACATGGATGTGATGTATGAATAATGTATATCGGATGGATATTAGATGGTGAGGACAATTTTGGAAATTGTTGTAATAAATTTAGAATTATTAGTTGGGACATGCGTGTCCAGCCTATTACCTCTTGACTCTTGTATTTCTCTTCTCACCTATTCCCCTCAATGTAAATAAGGTTTCTTTAGAAGTGTTATATAATTGGGTAGAAGTAAGATTTGTGCTAGCGGGAGAGAGGAAATGGAGAGATTTGTTCTAGGAACAAAATGTTTTAAATATCCATCCGCATATCATTATTAATTTATTTACCGTGCCTTATTATGCTTTTAGAATGCATGCTTAAAGGTGTATGATGAGACCTAATCAAAGATAATTAATTGGTTGCCAATTACGCGAAAAACCCTCAACAAATATTAAGTGTTTTTCCTTCCATTGAATGATTCATTCTCAAGATCCAAGATTGGCACTGGTTTGTTGGCCAAAGTCAATACCTTTGTCCATCGCGGATGTGTTTGAATCATGAAGGCTTTGTTCCATATCGCATGTCTTGTCCAAGTTGTGATTTGTTGGCTAAAGTCAATATCACTTCTTGTCCATCGACATCGATTACGAAGCTTTCCAAGGTCAATGGGTCCCGCTTAAATGGAATCATTAAGTTTGTTGTGCCAAAGCCAAGGCTTAATTGATTCAGAGGAAAAAGGTTAGGGAATATATTGGATATATTGGCATATATTAGATATATGTTTCGGACTTGGATGTCCACCTACTGGATCTAGGAATTGGATGCGATCCAATTGATCTGAGAGATCTACCTAGTTAAATATCATACAGCTTGTTGCCCAAAGTCAAGGTTGTGTGTTATTTAACGGGATCCTAGCCCACTAGGAAACTAGGTTTCCCGAGTACTCAACATAGGGTTAGAGGCTCGCCGAAAAAAAATATGGGAGGCAAGTATTAAATTTGCAATTCGTTTAGATACTTGCAAATACGCGCTCATTTCATTTTTCGTCAATACATAAATATATTAGTTGGACTAATATTTAATTGTTGTTTTAAATTAAACAGTTGGACTGTATTCAAACTACTTCAATAATAGTTGATTATATAATTGGATTATAGTAATCAATATATTTGAATTAACAATTAAATTATAGTGATTATTATAGTTAGACTATAGTAATCATTATATTCAATAGTACCCGAAATCGTTGATTGGATAGTTGGACTATAACAATCAAGATAAATGAAAGATTAGCGTTTAAAACATAATCCTGGGTGAAAATGTCTTTAAGCGGCTTAATTTTCAGATTAGGAATAGAACCTCATGATAGTCATGGGAACTGAGAAGTTATTATATTTGATAGAGAAACATCTCGGGCCTAAGAATGGAGTTGAGCAAATAGTGGAGCATGAGTTTTGGATGACTCATGGTGATGATAACTTTAGTGCTTAATCATTTATGCTTACCGCAATGACACTTTAATACTGTCGTCAGAATTAAGGATTAGATCATTATATGATGTTGAAATTAAAGGATCTTCATAGATCTATTCTTAGATCTTAGAAGTACAAATTACAAAAGAAGCTATTTCGCTCATTGTATGTCAGAGAGTACATCTATCGAGCACTAGGTGTCGCAGATGATTGCTGACATCGATCAGCTAGGTTAGCTGGCCATTACCTACGTGGCCGAGACTACCAAAGATTTGATCTTATAGTCTATACCCGAAAGCTGGGGCAGGTTCATTATGAACCAAGAGTAAACTCTTGGAGAGTTGATGGCTATGCTCAAGGAGGCAGAGCCAGAGCTTCTAAAGGGGCAAAGGCAAAATCATCACAGTTTTCTAGGAAGACAAATGACATATCCCAAGATGTCGACCTAAACTGTGGCAAACGGAGTCACTGGAAGCGTGACTGCCGTATGGACAAGGCAGACATGAAGGAAGAGAAGACGGGCAAGGCTCCGACTTCAAATATGTTTGTCATAAACATGTTCACTATTAGTTTCAAAATTGGATTTTGATACTAGATGTGGTACATAGATATGTACTGATGTGCGGGATCTGCTGGTAAGCAGGAGACTGGCTTCAGAAGAGATTGACCTGTGAGTCAGAAACTTGATGAGAGTCGCTATTTTAACCGTAGAAACCTAAGTTTAGGAACTACCATTGGGTATGTACTTAAATTAGGAAACTGTTATAATGTACCTAGTTTGAATAGAAACATTATCTCTATATCTAAGTTTACCTGTTGCGGGTATACCTTTATATTATAGAACACTAAAGTTTTTTATTTTATAAAGAAGATATTGAGCCTACCATTAGATGTGAATAACAGTATTTTGAATATAAATGAATATCAAACGTCGACATGACCAACAAATAGCTCAAACTGAATTAATCAGATAAGACTTATTTGTGGCATTTTTGTCTGGGACACATTAACAAGACTCGTATATCCACACTTTCGAAGAGTGTGTACTATGACGGATTTGATTCTAATCAAATAATGTCTACGAATCTAGTTTATTAGGCAAACTGCCTAAAAACACCTTTTACTTGGTAAAAGTACAAATGCCACCGATCTGTTAGCCCTCGTTCATAGTGACGTAAGTGGGCCCATATCTAGCAAGGCTAGAGGTGGATATGAATACTTCGTAACCTTTGCGGATGTGGCATCGCGTTATGGTTATGTGTATCTTAATGAGACACAAGTCAGAAAGTTTTAGAGTTTCAACTCGAAGTAGACAGACAGACTGGGTAAAGTATTAAACCGTCACAGTTAGACCGTAGTGGAAAATACTTAAGACAATTAGTTTCTCAATTACTTGAAAGAGTATAGTATTCTTTCAATAAGGACTCTTCACGGAACACCTTAATTAGACGGTTGTGTCCGAACAGAGAAACCGAACCTTGTTGGACATAGTAAGGTTAATTATGAGTCGCTCTGAGCTACCATTTTCCTTCTAGGGATACACATTAATCAGTGCAAACTTATTTTGAATAAGGTTCCATGAAAATCTGTTTGACAGACTTCATATTAGATATGAACAGGAAAGAAACAGAGTTTTCTCATTCCTGAAGATTTGGGAATGCTGGGCATATGTTTGGATGATACCAAACTAAAACCCAAATCGGATAAGTGTCTAATTTGTAGGTTATCCTAGGGAAACCAAAGTATAGTACTTATACAACTCACAAGAGAACAATGTAATTGTTGCTCTCCATGCGGTTTTCCTAAGAGGAATACCTATATGCAGTGGTAAGTGGCAGGAAAGTAAACCTCGATGAAAATTGGAGTAATAATGTTCCAGCACCGAACCTTAATGGAACACCAAACAGTTCATCATGATGAAACTGTACCATAATCTTCGAATACACAAGAACTGCGTAAGTCGAAGAGAGTCAGAAAACAACCTGGGAGGTATGGGTTTCTGATCTCACCTCGTAAAGATGTCAATCTTATTGATGAAGACAAACCGACTACGTATGAGGAAGTGATACAAGGTATCAGCTCCCTATTATGGCAAAGTGTCATGATGTCCGAAATGGATTCCATGTATACCAACCAAGTTTGGATACTGGTTGATGTACCGGAAGGCATCGTGCCTATTGGTACTATATAAGTCTTCAAGGAAGACATACATGGATGTCAACAGAAAAACATACGAAGCTAGGCTTGTAGCGAAAAGGTATCGTTATCAACATTGTGTCGATTACGACGAAACCTTTTACTCGTTGCCATGGTTAAATCTATTTGGATAATGCTTGCTAATGTTGCATGTTTCATTTATGAAATATGGCAGCTGAACGTCAAAACCGTTTTCCTTAAACGGAAACCTTTTGGAGGATGTTTACAACATCCTGACGGTTTTGTCGTACCAAAACAAGCAAACAAGGTTTGCAAGTTAATTCGATCCATTTATGGATTGAAGCAAGCATTGCGTTCTTGGAACTATCATTTTGATGTAATCATAATGGTATATGATTTAATTCAAAACGAAAATAATTCTTGTGTATATAAGGAGGTTAGTGGGAGCGCACTGACAGTGATTGTCCTAAATAATGATGATATAGCATTTCTTGGAAATGACATTCCCATAATACAATCGGTGAAAGCTTGGCTTTCATGAAAATTCTCCATAGAATACTTGGGAGAGACAACCTTTATTCTAGGAATAAGGATCTACTGGGATAGATCTAAAGGTTGTTGGCACTCTCCGAGAACTCGTGCATTAAAAAAAAATATGTACGCGACCTGATGTCTCATATGCTTTGCATATGGAGTCACAATCAGGCCAATCCAAGTGATAATCACTGGATTGATGTTAAGAACATCCTTAAGTATCTTAGATGAACTAAGGATGCTTTCTTAGCTATGGAGAAGGAGAACTTGAAGTGATTGGGTTCACCGCTGCAAGTTTCCAAACCGACAAAAACGACTATAAGTCGTAATAAATGTACTATATAGTTTGAATAACGGAACAGTGAGCTGGAAATCTTCCAAGCAAGATACTGTTGCCAACAAAAGTGGAATATTGCTGCAGTTGAGGCAGCAATAGAAGCGATTTGGATCTATAATAATCCTAATTAGATTAGGAGTAGTTCTGTTAGCAGCTGAGCTAGGCTACAACACAGGCTAAAGAATTAATGGTCTCATCAACGATCCAAGTATATACTTCAACTATTCATCTGATTCGTTCGGATCATACATCGTGACGATGTGATGATCGAATAAATCACATCAGATGATAACTTTGCAAATCCGCTGACGAAAGCAGTTTCTCAGCAGAAGTTTGAGCGACCCGTACATAGTTCAGGTGTAGGACACTTGAGTGATTGGCTATAGGCCAAGTGAGAGATTGTTGGACAATTATGACCCATAACATCACTATTTGTACAGAACATGGTGTTGTTGTACAAATTAACTACGTGACAAAAGAAATTGCTCTTTTATCATTTGTAATTGGATTACCGGGATATATAAATGATAAAAGTCCATATGATTAGTTCCGGATTAATAAGATATGAGACAATATTAACCACTAAGGTTTATCATTAAAATATCCATAGTCATAGTATTATCGAGATTGGACATCGATAATGCGGAATAGACTAGTATTGCACCTGTGCGCGTTGTGGGAGCATAACGACATAGTTCTCATATATTTAAGTATTGGATACTTATGCAAGTGTGATAGGAGGTTGTGTTTGCCGATGGTATGGAAACAGCTTCGCTCTGGATAGACTCCTCGGAATTTCATTGGTAGTATGACTATGTGTCTATGGAAGTCCGAATCAGGGTAGGTGTATTTGGTTTTAACCTGAGACTTACATCGCTAAAACTTGCGACAATCAATATACTTGGTTTTGGTCGTCCAGGCTTTAATAGGTTCTGTGTACGCCTCTTCTGGGTTATATGAGAATCGTAGTGTATTGGTGTGTGATGTCAAGATGAAGTATCACTTCAGTCATATGGAGACGATGGTCACGTAGGATAAGGAACTGGTACTCTTGTATGCTGCAGCTATCGGGATAATATGACTAGGTCATGTTTATACAATTATAGAGACTAGTTACCAGAGATCCGATATATGCTTCGTACGGGGCAGACACAATTCCAGCCCCAGGCCTAGCATGTGACATCCGATACTGGATCGCAATACGCAATACTACGTATACTACGCCTGATATAGATTATATATTCCTTTAAGAATATTTCTGGAGAATTGGGTAGGCATGGTGCTTTGCTAGAAGCCAACCATGTCTTGTAAATCGGTAAAAACGTAGTACTAGGTACGTACGTGTTCGGGTAGTCCGACGACCGAATTTACTGCCAACATATCCAGGGATCTCATGGGTCGCTTCCCGAAGATTCACCGATGACGTTTACTCGGACATAATTAATTTAGGATTAATTACGGAGATATATTATCTGGGATAAATACTATTAATAGAGAGAGCGATTAATTTGGAATTAATCGATAAAATAATATATTCGATATATTAAACGAAATTAGATTTCGACGCGGAATTAAAATTAGATTTTAATTCGGGCTAACGAATTGATTTAGAATTAATTCGCGAGCGATGTGAATAGTAATTTTGCTAGGCATAATTATTTAATTAAATTTGATTTAATTATGTCGCAACGGAAAATTCGTTAATTCGGAATTAGCAAACCCGAGCCCGGGAGTGTTTGCGGACCCACTCGGATTTTGAATCAAGTGCGGCCACAAATCACATCGCAAGTCATATTGCAAGTCACTCACATGTCACATCCACTTTTTGTGATGTGTGTCATGTCACCTTTTTGGTGATGGAGGTGGTTGAGAGCAATTAATGCTCTTTTCCCTCCAAATTGCTTTTGGAAAGCATATACCAAAATGTTTTGACTTTGGTGAAGAGATTTGGTAATTATTTTAACAAAACAAATACAACACTTCCTCTCCCTCTCTCAATCTCACGGCAATTGTGCCAATTTTTCTCTCACTTTTTCCCTTTGGCCGAATGTCACAAGGAAGAAATGGAGGATTTGTTGCAAATTTTTCATGGTGCTAGAACATTAAAGGAGTCTTACAAAGGTGATATGGAAACCCATCTATGAGCTTGGAATTGACACTCAAAGCTTGGAGCTAGAAGATCAACACAAGGAGGACAACCAAAGGCTTGGCCGAATCATCCATGAAGAAAATTCTTGTGTTCATCGCATCCAAAAGCCGATCAAAGTGAGTATTTCCGCTACTTTATTTTGTTGTATTCGCACATTTCATTGCTTAATTGATCTTGGTTTGACCTAGAAAACCCAACAAGGGGGCCTAGAATCAGACTCGCTCTGATACCATTTTGAATGAGGTTTTATTGCGGATATCCGGTAACGCAACGGAACAATGGAAAATCATAATTTTTCGATTTCAAAACTTTTTCTCGGATTAATTAAATAAACTTATTTATTTAATTATCCAATAATCAAATTATGAAATAAAGCACATTAAATCAAATTCATGTGAATTTATCGAATTACCCTTAAACATAACATTTTGTTTATTTTAATCCGAAATTTTCGAAATGATTTTGGATGATTCTAAATCATTACATATATGAATTTAACATGTCATACATATTGAAATTCAAATTGCAACAAAAATTTCCAAAAATAAACCCTAAAGCCGAGAGCCATACAAAGGGAGGGAATGTGCATTTTGCATTTCCATTGTTCAAAACACATGCAAATGAAATCCAATCAACATAAGATTTAATAAGTATCATATAAACATCCAAATACACCATATAAATGAAAAGCCCCAAATTTGGAAGTGGTCTAAAACCCTAATTTTTTAATTTCTTCAAATTGGACAAGTTAGACCAAATTGGTTAAATCCAACACTTCAATCATGTTTCTTCCATTCAAATCAAGTCTCAACACAATGAAATAACTATAGATCAAATCTAGTCCATTTAAGAGTGGGTCAATAACTCTAGATTAGCAACAAGTTTCTAAAATCATGAAAAGAATGCTTACTAGTCCATTAGTAACATTCTATCAACTTTATACATGCTCAACCCTTTTATCAAACTTTCATCCAACAAAAATACAAAGAATAAAGATTAGAAAAACTTAAGAACATCACAAGATGTGGCCAAGAACAAGAGGAACATTTTTCTCTCTAATGGCAAGTCGGAAAAACTTACTTAAATCCAAGCTTTTCTTTGATTTTTCTTTTCTTTCTCTCTAGCTTCTTTTTCTTCCTTCAATGGAGTTTTTGATAAAGTGTATTAGGTTATTAAACCATAAATGAAAACAAACCAATTTATACCAAAAACCTATGCCTTGGCCGAATTTGGTATATGCCAAATATCTAGATATTTTTCAATTTTGTTTCATTTAATGCCTTTTTATCAACTTGTAATTTTAATCATCAAACATTTAATGAATTAAAGTAAGTCAAAAAAGCATCTTAAGTCATTAAAATAAATATCATAACTTTAAAATATCTATACTTTAATTAATTTAATCATTTAACAATTAATTAATTAATTAATTAATCAAATACAAATATATTAAATATATGTATAATATTTACATTAAATATTTAATACATATATTCATTTATGATATTAGTCAAATATCTCAATTTGACAATTAATTAATGTGTATTTGAATTAATCAAGCATTAAATGCAAATACACAAAAATTAAGGAAATGACTATCGGGTCTCTACACATGTATTTTGTGTTTAACCTTTAAACGACTTTATAAATAATCAATATTATTTATAAATGTTTCCCTAGTGCTCTACGAGTATATTTAATTAGTGAGACTCTATAGATTCAGGCATATCAGTCACGAAATCCAATTTCGTGTCCATAATTTATCCACCCGTAAATTATGACGATCACGGATAAACTCGATGAATCATACAGGTCGAGGTCATGGAAAATATATAATTCCTCCGTCACAGGTATCCGGATAAATCCCAGATATATAGATGTAAACGTCAAATCTCTATAGGGATTATCCAGTCGACTATTCTATTAGCAATCTCAAAAAAGAACATTTAGAACTAACTTCTAAATTGTACCATGGGCTCATGGTTTTTATCTGATTGCTAATCATATGGACTACCTATGCACTGATACACAGAACTGACGGATCTTATCTCGATACACATAGGACACCCTGAGGATCTATCTACACCCAACGAATAGGCGGAGGTCTGATCTTAATAGTTCAGTGACGTGACTGCCATCTAAGTGTAGAAGCTGTCTCATGTGCCCACGGTAGCATCTCAAGTCTAAGAATCATAAATGTTACTCAACCCGATAAGATTCTTATTGACGTTGGTATACCATCCATTAAGAATATTCGGTGAGTCATTCAATGTTTATCCGCTATAAACACCTACATATCTATACTAGTCTCCAAGACTTATGGTTCATTGAGAAACCGTTAGAATCATATATTCCAGTATACGACATGTACCGGTCTCAACGGGTTTACTTTACTGACCAAGTAGTGTAAACCTTGACCAGGAACTGTCTGAGAATGACAACGTCATGATACAACTCAATGTCAGTTGCGACGCTTTTGCAACAGTATCGTGACTAGTCATTCTGAGATCATTACGTCTTTACCATATTAAAAGATACATTATCCATGTACCAGCTGTTCAAACTCTCGGGCTCTAGCATCTCTGATACTCTGTGGCAAAAATATGGACAAGAAATCCGTACTGAACTCAACCCATGTCAGTGGTGGAGCATCTCGTCGTTGACCATCTCGAAAAGAAATAAACCATGTGTTGGCGACATCTCTCAGCTGGAAACTAACTAACTCCACTGCTCTCTTCGCAGAACACTCCAAAGTTGTACATATCCGGTCTGATTCCTCAATGAAACCGTAAGGATCATAAGAGGTCTCTACTCCCGAGAACATGAGAGGATGAAGCTTCCGGAAGTCATGTAAAGATACCAGCAACTCTCATCGCTGCATAACCTGAATTGTTACTAGAGGTGGCTCATGAGGCATAACAGAAGGTCATGCTTGGAAAGTAGTAGGATCTGGTCTTTTTGGAGGAACTACTGTTTTATGGGCCATTGATAATCCTACTGGTGGTGGTGGAACTGGAACTGTGGGTTCTGTAGCTCTGGGCCTAGTGGTTGTTGCTGGCGTGTAATCAATTGGGCTAAAGATGCTACTAACTGTTGAATTTGTTGTAAATCTGCAACTACTGGGTCATTAGATTGAACCATCGGTGTTGCTTTACCTTCCCCTACACCACTCTCATGTACAGACTCTACTTCATGCCCCCTATTTGGCTCATGGGGAGGTTCTACTGATCTCTGATCCGGATCTATGCCCTGAAGTTCCCTACCACGTCTGGGTCTACCCCTCACTCCGGTTCTTCCCTTGGGTGGCATGAAAATCTAAGAAATTAAGAGAGAAAAGAATAGTCAATTACTTTTAAAGGAATTATAACTAATCAGAATGAGACCTACCTCGAGGCAAGGTTACTAGAGTAAACAACCTCTTATATATAGTAGTACCCCGGGTATACTACATATACAAGACACCGCCACTCTCTTACTGTAGTCACTGACTCCCTAGATCATGCTCTGATACCATCTTTATAACATCCCCAATACGGGAATGTTACCGGCAAGCAACAGATCCCACTGTCGCCTAAGACTCTAACTCATTCAACAGAATACTTGATTTTATCTTAAAATGATGCAATATTATAATTAATCACACATACAACTTAAAAACTTAAATAAACTTAAATGTGAGATCATGTAACAAAATATATATACACATGTATGAAAGTATATATATTATATATAATATATATATACATCATCAAATATATGTCTATGATACGACAAAATGACCTCCCAGAGAACTACATTCTATATGAATATAGATCTGGAAAGATGGACCACATGACTAGTGACTGCAGCATAACACTTGTCCTTGAGCTGGGTCTCCAAAAGTTTCACGTGGCTCACCAAAAGACGGATCCTGTAAAAAAATTGGGAAGTGGTGGGGGTAAGTCCTATGGAACTCAGTGAGTGGAGCTACAAAATCAAAGAAACTGAATTAGTACAATTGTATAAAGTCATTTAGTCTTAAAACGCTTCTGAAATCCTTGTTTGAAAACTGGTTCATTTCTTTTAAACTTGAGAAAAACCTTTTCTAAAATACTTTCTGTATAAATCCTCTGGTATTGTAGAAAAACCTGACGCATGGGGGCGTTACGTATCGTCGTCCCCCCATACGCCTAACTAGTGATCTTGGGGCGTTACGTATCGTCATCCCCCAAGCCACTGAACTAGAGCCGGTAGTGCTAATCCATGCTACTACTCGACCCTGAAACTAGGTTATAGGGGCGTTACGTATCGCCGTCCCCCTAGCCCTGAATTACGTGTGCACACGTTCTCTGTCCGTCAATTCCATAAGTCAGAGTTGAGGTGAGTTTTTTCCCCATGCCTCGAAAAATATAAAAACTCATACTTTTAAATCTTAAAACTTTCTAAAACTTTCTTACATAAGAAATAAATGATAATTCAATAAGGCTAATGCCCTAAAGCATTTAAAAATAAATCTCGATCAATAACAAGAAAATATAAATCAATTTGAAAGAAAAATCTCCACTCACAGATTTGAAGTCCGGTCAACTCTGCTTCACGTCACCGGGGGAGAATGCTGCTCTTGTCGAGTATCTATTTGGAATAAACCGAGTTAGAACATAAGTTACAAAACATGGTTCGAAATTAAATTAAGTCCCTTATCCTAGTTGAATTATCCCCTCAGAAGTGTTGTGCCTAAATGCTTTAATCTAGATATGAGTCCCTTAGAATGTCTTCTATCCCTTTAGGTGAAATATTAAACAAGTAAATTTTTTTAAACCTTTAGTCATGCGTCGCGACGCGAATGCGCGTCGCGACTCTGAGGGGAATGCGTCGTGACTCAAGCTAAAACGCAGGTTCTGGTTTTGGGTAGGCGTCGCGACGCAGGCCCAGCCACGTCGCGATGCGACCTCATCAGCTCCGTATCCAGGCTTCTGCCTCGTTGCTCGCGTCGCGACGCATCGCAATTTCCAGATCCCAGATTTTTATCCTCCCATAATCAACTCCATATCTCATTTCCTATCAAACACAACAACTTCAACATATCATAACCATCAAATTACACTCCCAACATCTCATCACCACAAAAAAATCCCATCATTCTTTCTTAATGCTTTAATTAGGATAAGACGTCAAAAATTTCCCCACACACCAACTCCTTCATAAAAAACCATCCCAACTACATAATCTTCAAGTCAACAACATTCTACAACCATCAAACTACAAAACTCAAAATATAAAAGTTTGGGTCAAACAACTTTACCTTATTTCAAATGTCTTTTTTACCAATGGAGTCTCAAGACTTCTTTCTCTTATTTAGATTTAGATTGGAGTAAGGAAATCTAGCTAATTTTGGAATTAAAGACAAAGGGAAAATTTTCACTCCCTTGTTGTTCAAGGAGTACTACCGTGAGGGAGAGAAAAAGAAATAAGAAATTTTTCTTTTTATTTCCTTTATATAACCTTCTAAATAATACTAGCATTTTCTAGAAAATTAAATAAGGAAATGGGCTATTATTCTATTATTCTTTTGGGCCCAAATTTGGGCTTGACTTGCTTAATCTTTTTTCTTCATTGCCCAAGTATTCACTTATTATTAATTTTTTTGTATTAAATAATTAATTAATGAAGCCTCTAGAACTTCGACTAAACTCGGAAAATTCGTTCCTAAGTCATCTAGTTACTTAATTCGATTTGTTATAAGATTTCAGGTAGTTACAAATGTAGAGTTTCTTGAAAACCAGACAATTGAAGATATTGAAAATATATCCTCTTGAATATGATGAGATTAATTAGTGAGTGTTAGCTTGTTTAATTTGTGAAATCTTGTTGTGAAAATATAATTTTTTTTTTTAAATTATTTAAAAAATCAGACCGAGTAATGAATTTTAACCATTTAAATTTGATTTTCTTGTGTGTAGAGAGAAATATATAAGAATATATAGCTGGGGATTGTTCTAATATTTTAAGAGTGTATTGAGTAAAAGAATTATTTTCGAAATTTAATAAATTATTGTTAGTATCCGAAATATTTTTTAGAATACAAATAATAATACCTTAAGAAAATTCATATTAAACAGATCCATAACATTTGCAGTCCTATTTTCCTCAACTAATAAATGTACTTTTTATTTAAATTTTCTTGTGAAACATATGAAACAATCTACTCGAGGATAAAAAATTGTAACAAAGAATCGGTGGGAAACAATGGCGAAGCACCCTTAAGACCAAAGGAACCATGGCCCACTACAATTGTTTTTCAAAGATTTTTATTTTTTATTTTTTAGCTTTTAATTTAATATTTTTATGATTTGACTTTTTAAATTTATTGTTAATTGTTATTAAGTCCCCTTAAATTTTTATATTGCAGTCAAAAGAGGAAAAATTATGAAATAAGCACCGACATTTCTAACATTTTCAGCCCAAAAAAATCGAAAAGATTTATGGACACGTAACATTTGAAAATGGATAATTGGATATTTAATTGAGTCAAAAGATCTATAATGTCGTTTAATAAAGCTTATTATTTTCTGGTTAATTTAGTCGATGTGTGGAATCTTTCGTTCAATATTTCACTTGATTCATTCAACCTACTTCACCATATGTGCCTTGCAGCTGTTTCCCTAAACTTGATATTGTTGTAATTATTTTATGCAAACTATCTCTAGTTCACATTATATTAGGTAAAAATTTGAAAATATTATAATATTTTTGATTTTATTATTTTTCCACTTAGAATTCAAAAGTGTATTAATTTCCATATTTTTAGGGTAGAGAATTGATTATTTTTTCGCACATTTTCAAGTAGAATATGATGCACTTTTTGTTGGGATGTATGCTCTAAAGCTTCATGTATCGTAAATAGAATTGTTTATTGAAATAAAATATGGATTATTCATTTATCAAAATTGTTTGATTTATATCGCATATTGTAAATTGTCTTGTTTAGCCTTGATTACTCAAGTACTTTCAGACTTGGTGTATGAGTATACACAAGAGGATTTAAGTTTGAAGTTAGTAATCTAAAACAGTCCATAGAGGGCAAGCAAATCGTGTACTTTGTTTGTTGTTTATCTATAGTTGCGGTCCATTCTATACTTGTATAACGATATTGATCTGGGATCGTTCATGTAGTGACATGAGAATGAAGACACCTTGAATGATATGATCATATAGGACTAGACCCAGATAAAAATGAATATCTTATAATATTCGTTAACTGAAGAAATTCATTTTATCTACTAAATGGTCATATATAGATCGATCTTAGTCCTGAATGTATTACGAACTCTTGCATGACAGACTATGTCTTTTGATTTACTAAGGTGAGGTTGGTTAAGCAGTCCCAGCTAGGGGTGGACATTATTGGATTCGGATCGGATCGGACCGAATCCGAATCCGAATCCAATCCGATCCGAAATGCCCTCGATTGTTTGATTCGATCGGATCGAATCACGTTACAGAACTCGATCCGATCCGATCCGATAATTATCGGATCGGATTGGTTCGATCCAAATTCGAATCGGACCAATTCGATTTGAAATCATCCTATTTCGGATCGGATTGGTCCGATCCGATCCGAATTCGGTGGGTTTGAGTCAAAAAAATCGAGCGGATCGGATCGGATAAAATCCGATCCGATCGAATTTTTTTATATATATATAACGACGTCGTTTTGCATATTAAAAAAAAAAATTCGATCGGATCGGATCGGATCGGATAAAATCCGATCCGATCCGAAATTCATCGAACCGGACCAACAGGATTCGTTCGGATTTGCAAATCGGATCGGATCCGATCCAATGACTCTCCCAGCCAATAATTACGTATTTTGGGGACATGGTTTGGTGTGTAGCTGGGAACGTTTTACATAGACATGGAATTCACTCCTTACAAGAAGTAGAAAAATATCTTTCTTAAGGGTTGATTCAGTACTTGAACGATTAGAGAGCTCAAGTCTTTTTATTATGAATAAAAAGATTTATATTCATAAGACTTATGAATAAATTGTTCATTAGAGAATCAAGAGGGGTATAACAGACTTATGACCCGACTCTAATTATGAGATACTCGTGAATGGCCAATCCGTATGTAATGACTTCATCAATGGACACTGAAGTTGTCGGCTTATATTTTCCATCTACAACAACGGGAGTGCAACATCGAGTTTTTAGTGGAATAACGCGAAGTTAATAACTCAGAATATTTAATTAAAGAGTTTAATTAATAAACCGGGATTATTGGAGCTCAGAACTATAAGTCCATTTGGTCCTCGTGCTCGCTCGATTAACTGTAGCAAACCTAATATAATTAGATTGTCTAATTATATGCTCACATAATATTTATATATTATTAATGAGATTAATAATTTATCACAAATGAAAACTATAATAAATTAGTTTAATATTATGTTTTCTAGAATTCTTTGATTATGAGATAATCAAATTATAATTATGAGATAATTATAACATCATTTTGATAATGTCATATTATGAGATAATCAAGTAATAATTATGAGATAATTATTACGTCATAATTATGATAATTATATCATTATAAAGATAATGACATATGTATTATTTTGGAAACAAGTCCATATGACTTGCCATACTCTCCAACATTTTATGTCTAGTTAGGTATGACCTAATTACCTAACCTTTGTCTATTTCAAATATCTTTGCTTGGTATTTCACTTAATTGTATTTTCCAGTACAATATAATGGCATGGGTTGATTATTGATAAGGTTTTGTTGGCTTTCAAAAGGAATATAATCTCTACCATTTAAACTCAAGGGTTGAGTAAGGTTATTTACCATTCACACAAGTTTGTGAGAGAGGTTGAGAGAGAAAAGAAAATCCAGAATCTTTTCTTAAGTGTTGAGAGAAAATATTTTTTTTCTCAAATGTTGAGAATAAAAAGAAAATTAGAGTGAGTTAGATCTTCATCTACTTCATTCAATCTTTATAAAAGCCAAAAGATATAATGACAACATATTTGTCTAAAGAGTTTAGAGATTACACTTTGTGAGTGAAGCTCATACTTTGGTTTGTTGGTTTCGAGTTATAGTTCAGAAGATTGGGTGGTTGATCCTAGAGGTTGACACCGGTCCGATTTGGTTCCAAATCAGAACCAAACAGCCTGATTCTTGGTTCTACAAGTGTGGAATCGATTCCGGATTGGATAATGTCGGTTTGGAACCAAATTATAATAATGATTTTATAAAAATAAATGAGATTAAAAAATTATGAATTTGAATTTAGATTACATAAAATTAAAGAGCTTGAACTTAATTTTTAAAAACTTAAAATTTTAAGATAGTTCCCCATTACAGTTTACGATTATTTATTGATCAATCATCATCATTATCAGTGCCTGTTGATCATTCAGCTCTCGTTCTGCTTGCACTTACAGATGCATTTTCGAACAAGTCTTCAAAGTCATTGGGGGAATATTCTTATTGCCTCAGATCAGCTCGGGTCCAATTATCCACAAATGATGTTGCTTCTAAAGTACTTGGATGTAATGAAGACCGTCTCGCTTCTAATATATTGCCTCATAAGCTGAAGTTTTGCTCAACCGTAACTGTGGAAATAGGTGCTGCCAGAACTTGTTTAGCAATAATTGATAATACATGAAATACATTTTGATGTCAGTTCTACTAGTCAAGTACTTGAAAATTTTTACTCACTAAATTTTCAGTAGGAAACTCGAAATTGGTAGATAAATAATTATCTAATTTCGGGTTGTTAGTCGTGTTATCCTTATATTTTTTATTTCATTGTAGTAACCAACGATCACATACACTAAGTCTTGAATGTATTACAGGTTCGCTACTATTAGATTGTCATACTGATTGCAAGTTATATCTACTAACATAATCATTAAATAAATCTATTAAATCAGTTTTTATTCTATCTAATATTCTTGTAATATTAATTTCATCAATTATTTCTAAATATCCATAGTAAGCTTGTAAGACACTATTCAATTATGAATTTGAATTTAGATTACATTAAATTAAAAATAAAATTAAAGAGCTTGAACATAAATTTTTAAAAACTTAAATTTTTAAGATAGTTCCTCATTATAATTTATAATTATTTACTGATCAATCATCATCATTATCAGTGCATGTTTATCCTTCAGCTCTCGTTCCGCTTGCACTTGCAGATACATTTTCGAACAAGTCTTCAAAGTCATTAGGGGCATCTTCTTGTTGCCTCAGATTAGCTCGGGTCCAATCATCCACATATGTTGTTGCTTCTAAAGTGTTTGGATGTAATGAAGATCGTCCCACTTCCAATATATTACCTTATAAGCTGAAGGCTTGCTCAACCGTAACGGTGGAAATAGGTGCTGCCAAAACCTCTTTAGCAATAATTGATAATATATGAAAACTATTTTTATGTCGGTTCCACTAGTCAGGTACTTGAAAATTTTTACTCACTAAATTTTTAGTAGGAAACTCAAAATTAGTAGATAAATAATTATCTAATTTCATGTTGTTAGTCGTGTTATCCCTATGTTTTTTTATTTCGTTCTAGTAACCAACGATCACCTATGCCAAGTCTTGAATGTATTACGGGTTACTACTACTAGATTGTCCTACTGATTGCAAGTTATATATACTAGCATAATCATTAAATATATATATATATATATATATATATATATATTAAATCAATTTTTATTCTATCTATCATTCTTGTTGTATTAATTTCATCAGCTATTTCTAAATATCTATAGTAAGCTTGTAAGACACTATTCAAACCTTCTAATTTAAACTTATATAAAAATTGTGGTAATAAGATAAAGTAATGGAATTTCCTTAAAATAATTCAACTATTTTCGTTTCATAACATAAATGGCTTCAATTAAAATAACATTATTAAGATAATAACTTTCAGCATTCTCAACTAGAGTACCAACAATATTCAAACTTTCAACAATAAATAAATGTGTTGTAGGATAATAAACACCGTTAAAATATTTGTAACATCATTAAAAACTTTTAAAATTTCTTAATTTTTTCACAAATATTTCATTGACTAGGAAAAAGTGTGATATGTTGAACATGTTAAGAAAAAAACTACATAATGCATCTTTGTATTGGAAAGCTTGACATAAAAGAAAATAAGTTGAATTCTAACCTGTTGGAATATCTCGTGAAAATTTTAATGCTTTAATACTATTTAATTTATAAAACTTGGCCCATTCTCTCCTAACTTGAGAATATGACCAAATACAATTAAGTGCAATTTTAATAGGATCAATGAAAAGTGTTAAACAAGTCAGACCATCTTGAACACATAAATTAAGGACATGACATGTGCAAGAACATGAAAAAATCGACCCCCCAAATTTGGTTAAAATATTTCTTTCAAATCTCTAATTGATGCAGTATTAGAAGATGCATTGTCAAAATCAATTGTTAAAATTTTACCTAATAAACCAAATTCATCAAAAATTACTTTCATCATTCCATAAATATTTTATGCAGTATGTTGCTCATCAAAAACTCTAAATACAATAAGTCATTTTTGCATATTCCATGATGTATTAATCCAATGACAAGTCACACCCATGTAAGGGAGTTTTGAAAATGGTCACTCCAAATATCAGAACAAATATAAAGACGACCTTTAATAGCTTTAAATATTTCATTTAAAATAATTTTACCATCTTTGTATAATTTAAAATTTTGACGTTTTGTTGTATTTCTAGTCATTTTATATGCAGCATGATTTAAAACATTCTAAACGTAATTAGTAAAAGTATTTTTTTTAACCAAAACTTAAAGAAAGATATGCCATACAAGTAAATTTTGTAAATTCTTCTCTATTTTTAGCATCAGAATATTTAAATAAATCTAAAGAACTCATACATCGACTAGATGATGCGTACATGGCCATTTGAGTTTGCGTTGTATCAAGTCCAATTTCAAAGCATGATGTCTATCCAAGTGCTTGTTCATATTGCCATAACCACCAGTAAATTTGTAAGAAACCCCACAATAGTTGCATATTGTTATTGGACCTTCATTTTCAGTATCGACTAAATGAAAATGAATTTTGAAAATATCAGATGAACAAGACTTAACTTCTCTTTTTCGTGTACCGATACTAGGGCCTCTTTCTTGAGTTGGCACATTAGAAATGACGTTCTTAGATGAGCTTGCCATTTTTTGTTAAAGAAATATTAAAGAATGAGAGAATTGAGAATGCGAAATTCTAGATGAGAGAATTATAGAAATTGAGAGAACTGAGAATTGATATGTTAAAAAAATGAAAAATGACCCATATTTATATATTTTTGGAATATTTTTATGATACCAAAAATACCCTTAAAACTAGCCATTTTATTAATGTTATTAACGGTAATTTAGTAATTATAATTATTTTTTTAGGGCTTAGGGAAGGGAGTCGTTGCTCCCTGCCAGCCCAACAGCTAGTAGCCGTTGGGCTACGGTCCAACCGGAACTGTTTGGTTCCGGTTGGAACCGTAGAACTGCTGGAACCGGACGGTTCCGACAGTTCCATTCGGTTCAATCAGGGGTGAACCCTAACCGAACCGAAAAATTCTGGTTTCGACTTTGGTTCTGGAACTTGAACCGTCTGGTTCGGTTCCGATTCCGAACCGAAATCATGGTCGGGTCTAGTTGATCCTAACATCAGATCTATAAATAAACACATCCATATCGAGGAGAAAATCTAATCACCAAGAGTTGGTGGATTTCGATTTCAGCAAAAAGGGAGAATGCAAGAAATTCATATCCAACATACGGTGATCGGCACAGTTCTTATAACTTTACAAGCTGGAAGTGTGATCTTAACCTTTTACCCAAACTCTAACATGTCCCTGGAAGATCTAAACCTTCATACAAACATAAAAATCCAAGTCCAAATCTCTGAAGCCGGTTTAACCCTATTTTCCATGATCGCTACCTTACCACCAAATAGTCTACCGACTACAGAATCACTCCATTGACCTCCAAACCCATAATTTCTTTGATGCTTTAATGATCATAGGAGGCACAGAAACTATACCCATCATCATTCTCATTCTCAAACAGATCTCAAAGGATGAGCTTCAGCAACTTATGCCTTTAGAATGGCTGACAAACTATGAGAAATATCACCAGAAAATTGACCCTATCCAAACAGCTGAATCCAATTTCCACCAAAAAATGATGGAATTGTTAAAACCATTTTCACTAAGCCCAATACTTATTCCTAGCTAAACAGACCCAATACACTCAGCCAAATCGAGCCAACCATGTTGTGTTCGATGATCACTCCAGTTGCATGTCCAGGGGGAGTTGAGATTAATGTTCACTCATTTCACCATGATAGATCGCCGATGTACACTGATAAGATCAACAATAATTTCATATAGGATCTTCCTGAAGCCTAAATGTGTGATCCAGATTACACATGCCTTAATGATGATGATGATGATCCTCTTAGCATGAGGAGAAGAAAATCAAAAAAGGTCCACTCTTTTTGCAAACCACTGAAACTTCGCAAAAGAGAAGATTCAGACAATCATAATCCTTGGATTGGTATCTAACCTTGGGTACTTGAAAACGAAAGGAAGAAAAGACATTTTTCCATTCTACCAAAGATCTTTAGAGATACTTCATGAAGATGAAGAACGAAGTAAGATCAAACCTGAGATAATCAAGCCACCAGCTTATCAAAATGGTTAGTCGTGCATGATGTTCCAGCAAGAATCAACATCTTATCATGCAGAATTCCCATTCTTGAACAAATAGACAGACCCACAGTTGAAGTGGTTTCTAAACTATTTGTGCATAAAACTACTGTTATGCCAAGTGGTCAGACAGAAGAACCACAACAATTTGAAAATTTCTTGAACTGACAAACTCAGAATGCCAAAGTACAGAACGTCGTCCTGCAAAGGATTGATACAAAGATGGATATGGTTGTCACAATAACAAAAGCTCAAGAAGAAAATATTGATAGCTTTGCTGCACAAGCTTAGCAACTTTACAATAAGCTTCAACGATAAGTTACTCATCTTAATGCAGATCTTTGACATATGCTACTGTTGGGCCAGATGTGGAACCTCTATGGTCGGATTGGTACCCCACGTAGTGGAAGTGGGTCTAACTCAAGGATATCAGGGATAGGTAAATTTTAAAATATTTTAACGAAAACTACATTCCTATACGAGTCCGTAGGAAAAAATAGGGACCAATTCAGAGTCTGGAAACTCCAGAATGGAGAAAATGAAGATTTAGTGTTCATCAGCCCTCAGAGTCACGTCGCGAAGCCTTGGGAGTCGAGACGCTCCAAAATACGAGAGCAAGTGAGAGAGATGAACGTCTCGGCATAGTGATTCAGAAGAGTAGGAGTCGCAATGCTCCTAAGTCTGATGCTCAGTGTCGCGACACTGGAAGGTCAGTGTCGAGATGCTCCCCAAGGCAGTGAGCAATTTCAACTGGAAAGTAAGTGTCGCGATGCTCCCCAAGGCACTGAGCAATTTCAACCTTCAAATCAATCCTTAACACTTCCAATTTTCTCATATCATTTTAATACACCTTAAAACCAATTTTAACATCAAAATCAACCACAACACATGTTATAAACTAACATACATATATTCTAAATATATATATATATATTTGTTTGAATAAAAACACAAACCAATTTAGAATCCCACCATGAAATATCTCATGAACAATTCTAGTTCACCCAAAGATGGTCAATTGATTCTAGAATTGTAGCCATAACTCTAAATTTTAATCTAGAGTTCCAAATTATTATTAATTGTTTCATGTCCAACACGAACATCTTTGACCTAATTAACAAAATAATGTGTTTATACTTCTGAAGCATCCTAACACAATCTATTAGCCTTATTTCGACTTCAAGCTATGTAATCATGCATCCAATACATAACTCATCATTATATGTCTCACTAATGAAGAACATAACTTAAAAAAAATTCAAACTTACCTAGTAAGCTTGATGCAAGATCCAATCTACTTCTCTTTTGTTGAAATGGTTGAAGAACTTTCAAGGATTAGCAAGCTTGACTCCAAGATCCAATCTTGATTTCAATGCAAGCAAGCTTCACTCCAAGATCTAATCTTGATTCTTCCTTGTTGAAATGTTGTAGAGATCTTCCAAAGCTTCTCTAAACCCTTCTATTCTCTAGGCTAATTTCTCCAAGAATTGCTTGTATTAGCTTTCTTAAGCTTGATTAAAGTCATTGCTCAAGCTTGCTATTTATAGTAAAACTTAGGTAATTTCTAATTAATAAAAGTTTTAATAAACTTTTATGTGGGCTTAATCTAATTTGTCCAAATATGTATAATTAGGTGTGACTAATCACCTTTATCTACCATTTTGATTTAATCCAATTAAATCAAGTCAAAAGCACCTATAATTACATACTTGCAATTACCATAATATCCTCAATTGGTAGAGATAATTATGAAATTACGACAAAGCCCTTGTGTAAATATTGAATTAATTCAATTAATCCAATTAAGTCAAAGTAAATAATCAATGTTATCCAATAACACTTGATTATCTTAGTTGATAATTATAATATCAAATTTTATCTTTTATCAAAATTAATCGGCTAAACAAGTTCACAACGAGTACACTTCATATTGGGACTCTTTAAGTTCAGACATGTTCGTCATATAAGCTTAGCTAATATGTACACAATTCGACTACCTCTGAATTTATGAAGAACACAGCGACCTTTCTGAACTATACAAGTCGAGGTCATCACATATGTTTAAAAATCTCTGCGTTGTAGGTTATCCAAGTTGTGCTTAGGAAACATAGAATACACCGTCAAGTTTCCGAGGCGCACATCTCGTGTCGAAATGTCCACGATTCTTCATAACTGATGAGATCCACCCTAGGTGATCGACTTTGGCCAAAGCTTTAAAATCGTGACTTTACTTACATGGATTCCTAAACCCCTTATAGTACACATATGGGCCAATGGATCCTATCTTGATTCGTACTTGATTAACGAGTGCATCGGTCCACACCCAACGAACATCTAGAGGCCAGACCATGAAATATTTCTGACATACATGGCATCAAAGTGTGGAAGATCTCACACAAAATCAATGTTATCCTATAGTCAAAAGATTACATATGCTACTCGACTCGAGAAGAATGCTATTGACGGTGGTGTGTACTTTCAACTATTAGGAATCATCCGTTACTCATTCAGTATTCGGTCCAACCAATACCCACATGTCTATACGAGCTTCCAAAGCTCATGGTACATCAGATTAAACCACTGGAACTCCAATTCCAATATACGACATGTGCTAGTCTTATAGGTTATAGGAATTCGACCGTATTCCAAAACCAACGACTAGGAATATTTACTTTAAGAATAGTTTATAATAGTAATACTTATCCCAATGCCGGACCACCTAGTGTCAAGTATTACTATATGACTAATTTAAGGTCGATGTCATTTTTAGCATATCTAAACATCAATCTAATATGCATAATGACAATACCATTAATAAGGTATGAAGTGAAAATATAGTTATTTTATTAATAAATATTAAAATGTATAATACGTCATTCGGATTAGTGCTCTAAGCAACAACTCCAACAGCTACAACAAAGAAACTTTGGTTATGAGTTTAACCAAAAGGACGCTGAGATCAGATGATTGAAAACTAAATCTGCAAGAATTGAGGCAGACATGGTTCCACAACAACCAACCTTCTTTACACAGTCACCAACTATGTTCCCAACCTTTCCAACCATTACGTACAACCCATTTTACCAACCACCATCATTTGTAGAACCACTTAAGCCTTTCAAAATTACCCACGGGATTTTCAGAGATTTGGAAACTCTGAGACCACAAAGAACCAAACTTATATCCTATGTTTCTTCCTCAAGAATGGAAGCATAACCGTCTACACAACCTCAACCTAAACACCAAAAACTCATTGTCTGGTTATCAGACATTCCTTCCACCTTACCATATCAACCACCCGACCAGTTAACTTCACAGTTGGTTAAAGAACCTATTCTTGAACCTCATGTTCTTGAATCTATTTTTGAACCCGTCAAGTTCATTCCTACACCTAACCCACAAGTCCCAGAACCTTTAAACCAACTTGTCTCTTAGTCTGTTGATGAAACCTACTCAGAAGAGGAAATATATGAATCAGCTTCAGAAGATGTATCAATTACATCTCATTCTCAGACTTCTGATTCTGAGAAAGATCTTGCTTATATCGCGACTTTGCTTATGGCAACTTCCACAAGTTCCAATACTCAGCAGCAGACTTACACAAAAGAAGAACCAGATGAACATATGGAAGAACAAACGCCGCCAAAAGAACCATTGAAACCAACGAGTGGTCCATGGTTTACTTTCGGTTGTCTTCCACCATCAAAATGACGTGATAAAATTCATGAACTGACTGCTTGGATCGATTTGTAGATGATCAAGCCAAATACGACTCTTAAGAAAGTACTCAAAGAATTCTTTACGAGATTCACAAGATCTCTCAGAGATTGGTTTCAAGCTCTTGAAGCTTACAAACAGATACAATTCATTCAGTATGAGTCTGCAGGCTCTGCCCTCGAATTAATTTACATGGAATTCCTTGGAGATATCTCAACCAATGACAAACAAGCAAGAAAAAACTATTTCCAGATGAAGTATTATTCATTGAAATAAAAGATCTGAATTTCCATTACGAGCGTATGTCCCAGAAGTATCACCTTCTGAATGGCGTAAATGATGCCAACCTTCGATATACGTATGTTACTTCTTTACCAACTGAGCTACATCCATAAATTCAAAGAATGATTCTCCAGACCAAAAGAGAAATGAAAGTTATTTCTCTAAGAGAACTCCACCAGATGGCTCTTTTAGCTCGTAAAAAGTTATGTGAGAATCAATATATGTTCAAGATGATGCTTGAACAGAGAAAGCCTTTGAAGTCAGTTTGCCAAAATTTTATCTTGAAATCAAGTGCAATTACAAGAACTGTATTTATCCATCCAAGAAGAAATCCCATTTCCAGAAGTATGGCCAGAAGGTCAAGAAGTTCAAGAAGAAGAAGGACTTCGAATGAAAGTTTAAGTTCTTCAAAAATAAATAATTTTATGGCCAAGGAAATACATTCAGCAAATGTTTCATCTGTGGAAAGTAAGGGTATTTCTCCAAGAATTTTCCCAAAAAGCCAGACAAGGCAGCCAAGTTAATTGATCAGATCCATCAAAACACATTCATCAACCTTGAGGATGTTGAGATTGAATCATTGTTCTCTAAACAAGAATAATCCACTCTAGACATAGTCTTTGACATCACATATTCTTCTTCAAATTCAGAATCATCCAGTGATGATGAGATTTATGATTACATCTCTTCCTACTGCTCACAACCCTGTAATCTTCCATCCACCCTTTCATCCATTCTCACAGTCCAAAAAACCATTCTCATTCCATTAGTCCAGATTCAAATCCTTCCATCCAAATATGACTGTCTATTCATTAAATGGTTTTATTGATACATGTGCTCACAAGAGTATGATGAACCCTACAGTTCTTCCTCAATAATTTTATAAAGAACATCATTGGTATTTCAGGGCTGCAGATGGAAAAGTTTTTGGAACTGATCTTATTACCAGAAGACCTATTAGTATTCAGTTCTTCCCAGAGTGCATAGTATATACAACATTATTAGGAACTAATTTTCATGATAAAGATCTTCTTATTGATTTTGATGTTTAGATTTGTAGCTAGAAACTTCAAATCTTTCCTGATGATATTCAATTTAAATGTTCAGTTAAGACATTCACTGCCATCCCTGAATTATTTGCCCTCTCAAAAGCTCCACCTGACTATTCAGCCGTCTCCAACAAGCTTCTCACATCATGTTGTGACTCTTGTTAGGGTTGGTGCTCAGAGTACCAATCTGTATCATATTTATGTCTGATTCGTAAATACGAGCGATTCTATTTTCCATAATATTACTAATTTAATGGTAGCACCCTTGTCTTTTATACACTTATTCGATCTAATTACGATTAGATATCTGATTACGATTAGATCGAAACTGAATCTGGTTCAGTGATATGTGTATATTAGAAAAAGACCCTAGGATTTATAATTTAGTACGCAGTTACAACATAGTTTGTCATTGGCATTGGAAAGCGCACTATAAGATGTATATCTTTAAATAAAGTTCCTGGTCAAGATTTACTAACATGGGTCGGTTCGTAAAATCCACTGAGACCAGTACATGTCGTATATCGTGACTTGGTCCGATGGTTTATCCTAGTGAACCATTAGTCTCGGGAGACTCTTATAGACATGTAGGTGTTTATTTGATAAGACACTGAACGACTCACTAAAGATTTCCTAATAGATGGTACACCAACGTCAATATGAATCTTCACGGGTTGAGCGAGCATAATGGTCCTTCGACTTGAGATACCACAGTGGGATATATGAGTTATCCTCCACACTTTGATGGCAGTCACGTCAATGATCTATTCATGATCAGACCTCCGCCTGTTCGTTGGGTGTGGACTGATGCTCATGATATCCAATGTGTATCAAGATAGGATCTGTCAGTCCTGTGTACAAGGCATAAGCATCATCACGTGTTTACGATCTAGTAAATCCATGGCTGTTGCATAACTTCAGAAATTAGTTCCGAGTGTTATTTAGAGATCGTAAATTGAAAGTCGACTGTATTATACCGAACGGATTTGACGTTTTCCTCTATATCCCAGGTATAATACGGATAGCCTGTGACAGATGGATTATATGTATGCAATGACCTCGGCTTGTATAGTTTAGTGAGATTATCTGTGGTCTTCATAATTCATGAGTGGGTGAATTATGGACACGAAATTGGATTTCGTGACAGATAAACCTAAACTTAGAGAGTCCCATAATATGAAGTGTACTCGTTGAGCACTTGGACAACGTGATATGAATAATACGGATTATTCATAATACTTCATCGGATTAAGTGAGTTAATTCGAATCGTTTAATCGGTTAAACGATAACACATGCATTAGGAGATTTTGTCCAATAATAATTATTGTGCATTTGTATTTGATACATAATACGATTAAATACACATTAATTATTCGTCAAATGAGATTTTTACACATGCCATAAATATATGTATTTGTTATTTAATATAAATAGAATATATATATATATATGGATGTTGTTTAATTATTTAGTTATTTAATTGTTAAATAATTAAATAATTGAAAATTAAATATCTTATCCATTTGTCATAATTAGTATGATAAATGGTGATATATAATTGGAATACATGGCATATTTTTTATTAAACTTTATATGTTCAATTTTGATTGGTGACTATAAAGTTTAATATAATTTTAATTTGATTATAATTTCAAAATCCCAAAATTACCCCCTAAAAGTCGGTCAAGAGGGAAATAAAAAGAAAAAAATGTTTTCTTCTTCCTTTAAACTTAGCCATGGCCGAACACCTCAAAAAAAATGGGTTTGGAAATTTATTTCATAAATCCATGAAGAATTGAAGGAAAACTCAAGGAAAAAGTTTGGGATTTCATGAGATTAAAAGGTAATCTACTTAACCCTAAGCTTAGAAATTTGATTTCTTATTTCTTGATGATTTAGAAAGGTTCTAGGGATCCTTCAAATCTGAATTTTTTGGGCTTTTGTTTGTGGATGATGGAGATGGAAGTGAAATGCATGTGTGATGTAGATTTGGGTGAAATTAGTGTAATTTGTATCCAAATTAATCATTTGATGATGAGTTGCTATTCTCGAGTGTTATGACCACTATTGTGGCACCTACAATTTTTCTTGGGTTGTTCATATGTGGTGACTTTGGTTGGTGTCTTGATTAATTAGATTAATCTTGGAAATTTTGGATTAAAGCATAAAATTTTGGCAAATTCGGTTACTGGTTCAGACCTGGAAGTGTACTGATTTTTTTGATGAAAAATGTGTTTTTTGAATGTATTGGATGTATTTTGGGTGTTGGAACAATTTCCGGAAATTATTTCGGAGTTGAAATAAGCGAAAACGGCCAAAAATGACGTTATTGGGTTACTTTTGAGTTAACCGGGTGACGGCTGCCCAAACAGTGAATCTGTCACTGTTCGGGTAGCCCATGAACTGCCCTGACATTGTTTGGGTTGACCTGGGCAGTCCCCATAAGTGTCGGGTGATCGGTTCGGTCAAAAACACATTTTGCATCATTTTGCGGAAAAACATTTTTCTTAAAAGTTTCGCCACGTTTCTAATATATTTATGTCGTTATTTGATATCGAATAAATAGGTTTAGGTAAAATATGAATAAATTATTCATATTAGATATTGAATAATTTATTCAGTAATTTGAAAAAATTTTAAATTACGATTTCGCCCGAACCGCGTTTTCGCTGTGCCCTTCGCCCAAAACCCAAACAAAATGGTATCAGAGCAGGTTTGATGCTTCATCCATTACATTAATCATGCTTGATATATGATATGTAATCCAATTTTAATGTTTACACATGCATATAATCTATATATGTTTCCTGCCTTTTCGGTTCTACGCTAACGGAAATATAACGGAAATTTAATTGTTAAATTAAGTTATGTTTTCTATAGGTAGAATTGAATTATTTAGAAAATAATTTAGATTAAAATTCTGCATTTGATGTAGATTATAGCTTCCTGTGGAAAATCCCCGCTTAGAAATAAGGCTGTAAAGTGACGTGTATTGGATACATGTTTCTTGGTCCGTCTTATCAGTACGGTTTATGGGTATCTTTCTATAACTGCATCCGACATCGTGCCAAAGCTGTGAGGGTGTAGGTTATGAGATTTTATCCATGCCAGTTGTATATTGATACTAGACAAATTCAAGTGAAAGTGGAAATCCTGAACGTGCCAAAGCTGTCAGGACTACATCGGTAGCTTGAGTTTGTCATTGACAAGTGAAGCCTTGATACGCCTCATTGTGAACGTGCCAAAGCTGTCATAACGAGAAACAGTTAGGACCAAAATAATGAGTCATTGGTGAGTGATTAACAATGAGTTGTCTACCTAATGAATATACGTAGGCGAGATCGTGCCAAAGCTATGAGTCGAAATATATTCATGGGATCCTACTCTCACTGTGGAATTCGATTTAATTATTGAATTCTCATTATCCGTTGGGGATTACGGTATTACATAAAGTAGTGGGAGACACTGTTGGGTTAAAAATCCATAACTAAGGCAGTGCGTAATTTTATGGAAAATTCTGCTTCATTTTCTTTTTTATTCTATATCGTTTATAGAATTATTCTTCTAATCTACTGCATGCTTATTACTTGAATAAGTTTTCTGACTTTACTTACGGTTGCATAGTTCTAGAATGGGTTCTAGAAAGATAGTAGACTTAGATATTGTTAGATTAGTTCAAACCATCGGGAACTGTTGTTCCGATTTTCTTGTAAAATCAAGATGGTTAGTGACTTAGTTACTAAGTCACGATTAGTAATCTAAATAGATATCTGCTTTATGATATAATAGTCTAGTAAGAATAAATTCTTATGCATTAAGAATTGACTTGAATAGTTCATGTCTCGAGATTCTTGACTGGCATTAAGAAAACCCCATTAGTATTTTTTTATCTTATAATGACGTTTCTTGGCTTTAGTGACTTTTAGAAGTCATGTGTCTGACACAGTTTGCTAATCAATTATTTACAATTGTTGTGAATAATTGAACGCAAATTATAAAGCTAAAGAAAGAAGATGTGTATAGTTGTGTATAGAGAATATCGATTCTCACAATACGACAACTATAGGTATTGGATATCGGATCTCCCGTCTAGTTATTTAAAATAATTGTTTTGATATTTGATATCATAACTTGTGACTATTGGATAGTTACTTGTTCTTTACAAACAGTTGTTACATATTTTAATAACACTAGTAGTGTCATTAATGAAAAGATAAACATTAGGAAAAATGTTCGTTTAACTAAATAACTTAGAACAATGCTTTATGAATTTTTATCACATAAGCATTGGATGCTTATTCTGTATAGTAAAGGATGGTCTGATACGAGTTCACACCATATATCCTTATCCATTTAATGAATATTGTATTTAGGATGTGATTAAATCTCATTTAACCAATGATCGTCATTGGACCACAAGATTTATTAGACTAATACATTGGATGTATATAGTTTAATGATTCAGCCATTGCCTTAGATAGTTTTCTTTATTTCGTAACTTAGTTAATGATTTGTCAGGACTTAGTTACGTGTTTCTAATAGAGAACATGTTGAATGTCTTGATTTGTTCGAGAACTTTCAATATGTTTTTATGATGAAACATAGATATAATATTTTGAATGGTTCAAAGATATTCTATTTGTAGTATTGAAAACAATATTTTTTGAAATTCATTGCGAGTTTTTGAATTGTTCGAAGATGTTTGATATGATCAAACACATGAATTTAAGGCAATTATTTCTAAAATTATTTAATAAATTTGATTCTTACTCAATATTAAACTTCCATGATTCCATCTTGATGGAATTGGTCAGTGGGAGTAATTGAATCTTATATGATTTGATTCGTTGATATTGAGTGTTACCGAATTAGTTTTTCAATTCTTTTGGGGTTATGCTCCAGTAACACTAATTCATCTCTTTAATTAAAGTTTCATTTATTCCTACAGTTACATATATGATATGTATAGTAGAAAATAAAAATCTTGAAAAGTTTGAGATTTGAAACTTTCTTTTGTATAATTGTTATATAATTGAAAGTACTTGCGCATCAGAGGTACAAGTAAGGTTTATCATTTATTATATTTAATGGAATATTGTATTCTATTTGATAGAATATATTTTCTACGATCCCTAGTAATAAAATTGTTTTATTACTTGGTGTGTAACATTAGTTGTTGACGATTGTAGAAAAGACTTGACTTATTGAAGTCAAATGAGAGAATGATATACTATAATGGAACTGCATAATTAATAAGATGAAAAGACCCTTAGTCAACTTCCGTATAAGTTCAATGGGATGCCAGAATCATTTACAAAGTATTTGATACTTATTGGTTCTGTTGTTTTCTTATCGAAGAAAATTATCCTATAACTTATAGTGGGAGCGATATTTGATATCGATTTCAGAAGTTAGTATTGCATCATAGATTTAAGATTGTTCATAGCTTACTACGATCAAGTTTTGAACTTGATTGAGCTTTCGTTATGAATTGTTCATAAAGTGTGCAAATTGTTTGAGCAGCAAAAAGCAAAGTGAGCTTGATAAAGGTTTGACCTTTATAGTATGACAGTGAGAAAGGTTATACTCAGTAGTCTATTGTAGATTCTGAGGAAGCTTGTCTCTAGTTGCACTGATTGAACAATTAGAGATCTGTTGGTTAATGTTGATATCAAACTATGTATTTTAGCTAAAGAATGCAAAATGGCGTTCTTGAGTAATTTCTTCGAATGAGAGATCCGTCGTGATTTCTTTGTTTGAAGAATTCATTCTAGAATGGCCCTAGAGTTTATATTCTGCTGAGATCACAGTTTGATATACTGGTTTATGGAGCCTATTGTAGACTCAGATTAGCTTTCCGAAAATATGTGTTTTCTAATTTTGATATAGTCAGATTGTATGATTTTATCAAAACATAGAGAATACATATTTGATAGTAGGGTCAGTGGGAGGTAATAAATTTCTTTCTAGTGTTATATATCCTAATGACATTATCATTATTAAAGTAATAATGAGATGTTTGTTAAGTAAAACGTTTACTTAAGTCTTATTTTCTCCGTGTAAGCAGTATGAGTAGTCTCTATTATATTTTGATATAAAGTTATATATATGATATAAAACTAGAGACTTGTGAGATATTCCCATTAGTCGCGTATTAGATATAATCTAATAAAAGACACAGTAAGACTATCTGTATGACATTTAGTATAACTGTTTGACCGTTAATATTTCTTTTTTATATATATAATATTCATCTTTCGTAAATGATGATACCTTTGTCGAAAGAGAGATTGATCGGAATGTCTAGTCAATATTATGCATCATATGATGATGGCATAATGAATACTATATTATGTACGATTAAATATATCAATTTAATCGTAATTGTTACGAGTTATTTTGATATGCTACAGACCATATGATGGATCTTGAAACATGTTTTTTGTGATATTTGAGATATTAAGAACAAGTTTCTTATTCATGGAGAAATTAGTCATCAACCATAAGGTCAAATTAGTTTTTTGATTCTAATCATGACATTAGATGGTCTATGTCATATAAAGTCAGAAAAGATACAGTGGGAGTGTCACCGTTTATTCTACTAAAGTAGTGGAATAAGTTGAAACTTTTGAAGTATTGACTTATGAAGTTGCATAGTGACCCTAAAGATTAGAAGTTCTTATATTAGTGTAGTGCTTGCGGTTGTCTCATAGTATTTAGATTTGATTTCTAAATACATAGACAACTCAGTAGCTATAGCACAATACTGATATAGATTCTGAGTCATATTGATGTAGAATTTAGATTCTGCAAAATATGAAAGATGTTGGCTAAGGAAAACGGTTGGGTTTGTTGGACAGACTCGATTTGTTAAGCGGGCTTACTTGTTGTTGCCTACCTTTTGAGTGCAATGTGAGCTCTTGAGGGCCACGGTATGTGATACACATTGAGATGTGTATATGATACTAGGGATTGGCACTAGAGCAAGTGTGAGAAATTATTGGGGTTGGTGTTCAGAGTACCAATCTGGATCATATTTATGTCCGATTCATAAATACGAGCAATTCTATTTTCCATAATATTACTAATTTAATGGTAGCACCATTGTCTTTTATACACTTATTCGATCTAATTACGATTAGATATCTAATTACGATTAGATCGAAACTGAATTTGGTTCAGTGATACGTGTATATTAGACAAAGACCCTAGGATTTACAATATAGTGCGCAGTTACAACGTAGTTTGTAATTGGCATTGGGAAGCGCACTATGAGATGTATATCCTTAAATAAAGTTCCTGGTCAAGATTTACTAACACAGGTCGGTTAGTAAAATCCGTTGAGATCAGTACATGTCGTATATCATGACTTGGTCTGATAGTTTATCCTAGTGAACCATGAGTCTCGGGAGACTCGTATAGACATGTATGTGTTTATTTGATAAGACACTAAACGACTCACTGAATATTTCCTAGTAGATGGTACACCAACGTCAATAGGAATCTTCACGGGTTGAGCGAGCATAGTGGTAATTCGACTTGAGATACCACAGTGGGATATATGAGTTATCCTCCACACTTTGATGGTAGTCACGTCAACGATTTATTCATGATCAGACCTCCGCCTATTCGTTGGGTGTGGACTGATGCTCATGATATCCAGAGCGTATCAAGATAGGATCTGTCAGTCCTGTGTACAGGGCATAGGCATCCTCACGTGTTTACGATCTAGTAAATCCATGGTCGTGGTATAACTTCAGAAATTAGTTCTGAGTGTTATTTAGAGATCGTAAATTGAAATTCGATTGTATTATGCCGAATGGATTTGATATTTTCATCAATATCCCATGTATAATACAGATAGCCTGTGACGGATGGATTATACGTATGCAATGACATCAGCTTGTATAGTTTAGCGAGATTATATGTGGTCGTCATAATTCATGAGTGGGTGAATTATGGACAGGAAATTGGATTTCGTGACGGATAAACCTAAACTTAGACATAAACTTATAGAGTCCCACAATATGATGTGTACTCGTTGAGCACTTGGGCAACGCGATATGAATAATACGAATTATTCATCATACTTCATCGAATTAAGTGAGTTAATTTGAATCATTTAATTGGTTAAACGATAACACATGTAATATAGGATTTTGTCCAATAATAATTATTGTGTATTTGTATTTGATACATAATACGATTATATACACATTAAT
The DNA here is from genome assembly GCA_019454045.1 of Zanthoxylum bungeanum. NCBI lineage: Eukaryota > Viridiplantae > Streptophyta > Magnoliopsida > Sapindales > Rutaceae > Zanthoxylum > Zanthoxylum bungeanum. The sequence goes on from SKCR01028653.1 coordinate 56,209, forward strand.
TATTCGTCAAATGAGATTTTTACACATGCCATAAATATATGTATTTGTTATTTAATGTAAATAAAATATATATATATATATGGATGTTGTTTAATTATTTAGTTATTTAATTGTTAAATAATTAAATAATTGAAAATTAAATATCTTATCCATTTGTCATAATTAGTATGATAAATGGTGATATATAATTGGAACACATGGCATATTTTTTTATTAAACTTTATATGTTCAATTTTGATTGGTGAATATAAAGTTTAATATAATTTTAATTTGATTAAAATTTCAAAATCCCAAAATTACCCCTAAAAGTCGGTCAAGAGGGAAATAAAAAGAAAAAATTATTTTCTTCTTCCTTTAACCTTAGCCATGGCCGAACACCTCAAAAAAAATGGGTTTGTAAATTTGTTTCATAAATCCATGAAGAATTGAAGGAAAACTCAAGGAAAAAGTTTGGGATTTCAAGAGATTAAAAGGTAATCTACTTAAACCTAAGCTTAGAAATTTGATTTCTAGTTTCTTGATGATTTAGAAAGGTTTTAGGGTTCCTTCAAATCTGAATTTTTGGAGCTTTTGTTTGTGGATGATGGAGATGGAAGTGAAATGCATGTGTGAGGTAGATTTGGGTGAAATTAGTGTAATTTGTATCCAAATTAATCATTTGATGATGAGTTGCTATTCTCGAGTGTTATGACCACTCTGGTGGCACCTATAATTATTTTTGGGTTGTTCATATGTGGTGATTTTGGTTGGTGTCTTGATTAATTAGATTAATCTTAGATATTGTGAATTAAAGCATGAAATTTTGGCAAATTCGGTTACTGGTTCAGACCTGGAAGTGTAATGATTTTGTTGATCAAAAATGTATTTTGTGAATGTATTGGATGTATTTAGGGTGTTAGAACAATTGCCGGAAATTGTTTCGGAGTTGAAATAAGCGAAAACGGTCAAAAACGGCGTTACCGGGTGACTTTTGAGTTAACCGGGTGACGGCTACCCAAACAGTGAATCTGTCATTGTTCAGGCAGCCCATGAACTGCCCTGACACTGTTGGGGCAGACCTGGGCAACCCCCATAAGTGTTGGGTGGTCGGTTTGGTCAAAAACACATTTTGCATCATTTTGCGGAAAAACATTTTTCTTAAAAGTTTCGCCACGTTTCTAATATATTTATGTCGTTATTTGATATCGAATAAATAGGTTTAGGTAAAATATGAATAAATTATTCATATTAGATATTGAATAATTTATTCAGTAATTTGAAAAAATTTTAAATTACGATTTCGCCCGAACCGCGTTTTCGCTGTGCCCTTCGCCCAAAACCCAACAAAATGGTATCAGAGCAGGTTTGATGCTTCATCCATTACATTAATCATGCTTGATATATGATATGTAATCCAATTTTAATGTTTACACATGCATATAATCTATATATGTTTCCTGCCTTTTCGGTTCTACGCTAACGGAAATATAACGGAAATTTAATTGTTAAATTAAGTTATGTTTTCTATAGGTAGAATTAAATTGTTTAGAAAATAATTTAGATTAAAATTCTGCATTTGATGTAGATTATAGCTTCCTGTGGAAAATCCCCGCTTAGAAATAAGGCTGTAAAGTGACGTGTATTAGATATATGTTTCTTGATCTGTCTTATCAGTACGGTTTATGGGTATCTTTCTATAACTGCATCCGACATCGTGCCAAAGCTGTGAGGGTGTAGGTTATGAGATTTTATCCATGCCAGTTGTATATTGATACTAGACAAATTCAAGTGAAAGTGGAAATCCTGAACGTGCCAAAGCTGTCAGGACTACATCGGTAGCTTGAGTTTGTCATTGACAAGTGAAGCCTTGATACGCCTCATTGTGAACGTGCCAAAGCTGTCATAACGAGAAACAGTTAGGACCAAAATAATGAGTCATTGGTGAGTGATTACAATGAGTTGTCTACCTAATGAATATACGTAGGCGAGATCGTGCCAAAGCTATGAGTCGAAATATATTCATGGGATCCTACTCTCACTGTGGAATTCGATTTAATTATTGAATTCTCATTATCCGTTGGGGATTACGGTATTACATAAAGTAGTGGGAGACACTGTTGGGTTAAAAATCCATAACTAAGGCAGTGCGTAATTTTATGGAAAATTCTGCTTCATTTTCTTTTTTATTCTATATCGTTTATAGAATTATTCTTCTAATCTACTGCATGCTTATTACTTGAATAAGTTTTCTGACTTTACTTACGGTTGCATAGTTCTAGAATGGTTCTAGAAAGATAGTAGACTTAGATATTGTTAGATTAGTTCAAACCATCGGGAACTGTTGTTCCGATTTTCTTGTAAAATCAAGATGGTTAGTGACTTAGCTACTAAGTCACGATTAGTAATCTAAATAGATATATGCTTTAGGATATAATAGTCTAGTAAGAATAATTCTTATGCAGTAAGAATTGACTTGAATAGTTCATGTCTCGAGATTCTTGACTGGCATTAAAAAAACCTCATTAGTATTTTTTATCATATAATGACGTTTCTTGGCTTTAGTGACTTTTAGAAGTCATGTGCCTGACACAGTTTGCTAATCAATTATTTACAATTGTTGTGAATAATTGAACGCAAATTATAAAGTTAAAGAAAGAAGATGTGTATAGTTGTGTATAGAGAATATCGATTCTCACAATACGACAATTATAGGTATTGGATATCGGATCTCCCGTCTAGTTATTTAAAATAATTATTTTGATATTTGATATCAGAACTTGTGACTATTGGATAGTTACTTGTTCATTACAAACAGTTGTTACATATTTTAATAACACTAGTAGTGTCATTAATGAAAAGATAAACATTAGGAAAAATGTTCGTTTAACTAAATAACTTAGAACAGTGATTTATGAATTTTTATCACATAAGCATTGGATGCTTATTCCGTATAGTAAAGGATGGTCTGATACGAGTTCACACCATATATTCTTATCCATTTAATGAATATTGTATTTAGGATGTGATTAAATCTCATTTAACAAATGATCGTCATTGGACCACAAGATTTATTAGACTAATACATTGGATGTATATAGTTTAATGAATCAGAAATTACCTTAGATAGTTTTCTTTACTTCGTAACTTAGTTAATGATTTGTCATGACTTAGTTACGTGTTTCTAATAAAGAACATGTTGAATGTCTTGATTTGTTCGAGAACTTTCAATATGTTTTTCTGATGAAACATAGATATAATATTTTGAATGGTTCAAAGATATTCTATTTGTAGTATTGAAAACTATATTTTTTGAAATTCATTGTGAGTCTTTGAATTGTTCGAAGATGTTTGATATGATCAAACACATGAATTTAAGGCAATTAGTTCTAAAGTTATTTAATAAATTTGATTTTTACTCAATATTAAACTTCCACGATTCCATCTTGATGGAATTGGTCAGTGGGAGTAATTGAATCTTATATGATTTGATTCGTTGATATTGAGTGTTACTGAATTAATTTTTCAATTCTTTTGGAGTTATGCTCCAGTAACACTAATTCATCTCTTTAATTAAAGTTCCATTTGTTCCTACAGTTACATATATGATATGTATAGTGGAAAATACGAATCTTGAAAAGTTTGAGATTTGAAACTTTCTTTTGTATAATTATTATATAATTGAAAGTACTTGCGCCTCAGAGGTACAAGTAAGGTTTATCATTTATTCTATTAATGGAATATTGTATTCTATTTTATAGAATATTTTTCCTACGATCCCTAGTAATAAAATTGTTTTATTACTTGGTGTGTAACATCAGATGTTGACGATTGTAGAAAAGACTTGACTTATTGAAGTCAAATGAGAGAATGATATACTATTATGGAACTGCATAATTAATAAGATGAAAAGACCCTTAGTCAACTTCCGTATAAGTTCAATGGGATGCCGGAATCATTTACAAAATATTTGATACTTATTGGTTCTGTTGTTTTCTTATCGAAGAAAATTATCCTATAACTTATAGTGGGAGCGATATTTGATATCTATTTCGGAAGTTAGCATTGAATCATAGATCTAAGATTGTTCATAGCTTACTACGATCAAGTTTTGAACTTGATTGAGCTTTCGTTATGAATTGTTCATAAAGTGTGCAAATTGTTTGCGCAGCAAAAAGCAAAGTGAGCTTGATAAAGGTTTGAGCTTTATAGTATGACAGTGAGAAAGGTTATACTCAGTAGTCTATTGTAGATTCTGAGGAAGCTTGTCTCTAGTTGCACTGATTGAACAATTAGATATCTGTTGGTTAATGTTGATATCAAACTATGTATTTTAGCTAAAGAATGCAAAGTGGCGTTCTTGAGTAATTTCTTCGAATGAGAGATCCGTCGTGATTTCTTTGTTTGAAGAATTCATTCTAGAATGGCCCTAGAGTTTGTATTCTGCTGAGATCACAGTTTGATATACTGGCTTATGGAGCCTATTGTAGACTCAGATAAGCTTTCCGAAAATCTGTGTTCTCTAATTTTGATATAGTCAGATTGTCTGATTTTATCAAAACATAGAGAATACATATTTGATAGTAGGGTCAGTGGGAGCGTATAAATTTCTTTCTAGTGTTATATATCATAACGACATTATCATTATTAAAGTAATAATGAGATGTTTGTTAAGTAAAACGTTTACTTAAGTCTTCTTTTCTCCGTGTAAGCAGTAGGAGTAGTCTCTATTATATTTTGATATAAAGTTATATATATGATATAAAACTAGAGACTTGTGAGATATTCCCATTAGTCGCGTATTAGATATAATCTAATAAAGGACACAGTAAGACTATATGTATGACAGTTATTATAACTGTTTGACAGTTAATATGTCTTTTTTATATATATAGTATTCATCTTTCGTAAAGGATGATACCTTTGTCGAAAGAGAGATTGATCGGAATGTCTAGTCAATATTATGCATTATATGATGATGACATAATGAATATTATATTATGTACGATTAAATATATCAATTTAATCGTAATTGTTACGAGTTATTTTGATATGCTGCAGACCATATGATGGATCTTGAAACATGTTCTTTGTGATCTTTGAGATATTAAGAACAAGTTTCTTATTCATTGAGAATTTAGTCTGCAACCATAAGGTCAAATTAGTTTTTTGATTCTAATCATGACATTAAATGGTCTATGTCATATAAAGTCAGAAAAGATACAGTGAGAGTGTCACCGTTGATTCTACTAAAGTAGTGGAATAAGTTGCAACTTTTGAAGTATTGACTTATGAAGTTGCATAGTGACCCTAAAGATTAGAAGTTCTTATATTAGTGTAGTGCTTACGGTTGTCTCATAGTATTTAGATTTGATTTCTAAATACATAGACAACTCAGTAGCTATAGCACAATACTGATATAGCTTCTGAGTCATATTGATGTAGAATTTAGATTCTCTAAAATATGAAAGATGTTGGCTAAGGAAAACGGTTGGGTTTGTTAAGCGGGCTTACTTGTTGTTGCCTACCTTTTGGGTGCAAGGTGAGCTCTTGAGGGCCATAGTATGTGATACATATTGAGATGCGTATATGATACTAAGGATTGGCACTAGAGAAAGTGGGAGAAATTGTTAGGGTTGGTGCTCAGAGTACCAATCTGGATCGTATTTATGTCCGATTCATAAATGCGAGCAATTCTATTTTCCATAATATTACTAATTTAATGGTAACACCCTTGTCTTTTATAAACTTATTCGATGTAATTACGATTAGATATCTAATTACGATTAGATCGAAACTGAATTTGGTTCAGTGATACGTGTATATTAGACAAAGACCCTAGGATTTACAATATAGTGCACAGTTACAATGTAGTTTGTAATTGGCATTGGGAAGCGCACTATGAGATGTATATCCTTAAATAAAGTTCCTGGTCAAGATTTACTAACACGGGTTGGTTGGTAAAATCCGCTGAGACCAGTACATGTCGTATATCATGACTTGGTCTGATGGTTTATCCCAGTGAACGATGAGTCCCGGAAGACTCGTAGACATGTAGGTGTTTATTTGATAAGACACTGAACGACTTACTGAAGATTTCCTAATAGATGGTACACCAACGTCAAAAGGAATCTTCACGGGTTGAGCGAGCATAGTGGTCCTTCGACTTGAGATACCACAGTGAGATTTATGGGTTATCCTCCACACTTTGATGGCAGTCACGTCAACGATCTATTCATGATCAGACCTCCGTCTGTTCGTTGGGTGTGGACTGATGCTCATGATATCCAGAGCGTATCAAGATAGGATCTGTCAGTCCTGTGTATATGGCATAGACATCCTCACGTGTTTACGATCTAGTAAATCCATGGCCGAGGTATAACTTCAAAAATTAGTTTCGAGTGTTATTTAGAGATCGTAAATTGAAATTCGACTGTATTATACTGAACGAAATTGACATTTTCATCTATATCCCATGTATAATACGGATAGCCTGTGACGGAGGGATTATACGTATGCAATGACATTAGCTTGTATAGTTTAGCGAAATTGGATTTCGTGACGGATAAACCTAAACTTAGACATAAACTTAGAGAGTCCCACAATATTATGTGTACTCGTTGAGCACTTGGGCAACGCGATATGAATAATACGAATTATTCATCATACTTCATCGGATTAAGTGAGTTAATTCGAATCGTTTAATTGGTTAAACGATAACACATGTAATAATGGATTTTGTCCGATAATAATTATTGTGTATTTGTATTTGATACATAATACGATTATATACAGATTAATTATTCGTCAAATGAGATTTTTACACATGCCATAAATATATGTATTTGTTATTTAATGTAAATAAAATATATATATATGGATGTTGTTTAATTATTTAGTTATTTAATTGTTAAATAATTAAATAATTGAAAATTAAATATCTTATCCATTTGTCTTAATTAGTATGACAAATGGTGATATATAATTGGAACACATGACATATTTTTTATTAAACTTTATATGTTCAATTTTGATTAGTGAATATAAAGTTTAATATAATTTTAATTTGATTAAAATTTCAAAATCCCAAAATTACCCCCTAAAAGTCGGTCAAGAGGGAAATAAAAAGAAAAAAAAAATTTCTTCTTCCTTTAACCTTAGCCATGGCCGAACACCTAAAAAAAATGGGTTTGGAAATTTGTTTCATAAATCCATGAAGAATTTAAGGAAAACTCAAGGAAAAAGTTTGGGATTTCAAGAGATTAAAAGGTAATCTACTTAACCATAAACTTAGAAATTTGATTTCTAGTTTCTTGATGATTTAGAAAGGTTCTAGGGTTCCTTCAAATCTGAATTTTTGGAGCTTTTGTTTGTGGATGATGGAGATGGAAGTGAAATGCATGTGTGAGGTAGATTTGGGTGAAATTAGTGTAATTTGTATCCAAATTAATCATTTGATGATGAGTTGCTATTCTCGAGTATTATGACCACTCTTGTGGCACCTATAATTGTTCTTGGGTTGTTCATATGTGGTGACTTTGGTTGGTATCTTGATTAATTAGATTAATCTTGGATATTGTGAATTAAGCATGAAATTTTGGCAAATTCGGTTACTGGTTCAGACCTGGTAGTGTACTGATTTTTTTGATCAAAAATGTATTTTTTGAATGTATTGGATGTATTTAGGGTGTTAGAACAATTTCCGGAAATTATTTCGGAGTTAAAATAAGCGAAAATGGTCAAAAACGGCGTTACCGGGTGACTTTTGAGTTAACCGGGTGACGGCTACCCAAAAAGTGAATCTGTCACTGTTCAGGCAGCCCATGAACTGCTCTGACACTGTTGGGGCTGACCTGGGCAATCCCCATAAGTTTCGGGTGGTCGGTTTGGTCAAAAACGTGTTTTGCGTCATTTTATGGAAAAAAAATTTCGTCAAAGTTTCGCGACGTTTCTAATATATTTATGTCATTATTTGATATCAAATAAATAGGTTTAAGTGAATTGTGAATAAATAATTCATATTAGATATTGAATAATTTATTTGGTAATTTGAAAATATTTTAAATTACGATTTCGCCCGAACCGCGCTTCCATGTGTCATTCGCCCAAAACCCCAACAACTCTCACTCTCAGTTCAACCATCCAGCACCGTTATGGAACAATCAAAACTTATTTATTAAGTTACCCTTCAAACTTAATAAAGACATCAACTCCACTAAAGTAACACATCTGAGGATGACACCATCTGATTTAGTACTTGCATAGCAAGAGTGAAGTGACATGTTAAAACAACGCTTGATTGAGCCTACCAAGTCAAGTTGGGCGTGCCAAGCTTTCTACGTGGAAAAGCGATATGAAGTCGTTCAAAGAAAAAATAGACTAGTCATCGATTACAAGCCTCTCAATCACTTCCTCCAAGATGATATATTTCATTTACCAAAAATCAATTCTCTTTTTGTCCACCTTATTGATGCCCATATATTTTCAAAATTTGGCTTGAAAGCCGGATTTTGACAACTTGGTATTGATCCAGCGAATCGATACAAAACTCATTGATGCAATCATAATGCCCATTACCAATGGACCGTTATGCATTTTGGACTCAAAGTAGCCCCATCCATTTTTCAAAAGGCCATGACCCGTATATTTGAGCCCATCTTGCATAGTGCTTTCATAGACATTGATGATATTCTAATGTTCTCAAAAGACCCAAAAGCCCATTATCATTTACTTGAACAGTTTGAATCTATAGTCCAAGCCCACGGTATCATGTTATATGAAAAGAAGAGTCATATTGGTCAGTCCAGTATTGACTTCCTCGGGATGCACTTCCATGATGGAAAATATCAGCCTGGTCCACATATTGCACATGAACTTCTTCGATTCCCTGACGATCACCAATCCAGAAACCAAATCTAATAGTTTCTTAGGATTGTGAATTATATCAAGATATTCTTGCTGCATGTGTCCAAAAACACAAGCCAATTGTTCAGTCTCTTAAAGAAGAGAGACCTACCTTGGAGACCTGCCTAGATAATAGCTATAAAGAACCTGAAGTAGATCATGCAGAATCTTCATTCTTTAAAGATTCCAGTACCCAGAAAATGATTTTACAAACAGATGCCGGTGATAATTATTAGGGAGTTGTATTGATTGAAAAGATAGATTGAAAATAATTCTTATGTGGCTATGGTAGTGGCCAGTTCAAAGACTCAGAAAAACACTACCATACAACATGCAAAGAATCTATTGTTGTAAAGTATAGGATCAAGAAATTTGAGTTCCACCTCATCGGCCATCAGTTTCTTGTCATAATGGACAACTCATCTTTCCCTAAGATTCTTCACTTCAAGAATAAAACACTTCCTGATAAGCATATATAGAGATTAAAAGAATGGTTCTCTAAATATGATTTCACAATCCAACATATAATCTCTAAATATGATTTCACAATCCAACATATAAAAAGAGACCATAATCTGATTCTTGATTTACTCTCAAGAAGTCATACCCTCCATCTTGTTACCTTCATCAACTTTATCTTTCTTCTCTCTATGGAAAGTCTGTTGAAGCCTTATGTCTATTCTTACCTCCTCCATACAAGTGAGCACAAGAGATATTTTCCTCCAAGGGTCACATTTACCAGTCTCAACCAAATCGAGACTTATGCCAAAAACCATATGTTCCATTTCCAATCCAGAATCCAACATCTCAAGAATGATCATTTCTCTTGCTCTAAGTTCTATCAGAATTTTCCTTTTGTCACAGGTTTCTATCTTGATTCCTCCATGAACATGACCTCCGATGAGATATGGTATATTTGGTGTCTCACAGTACTTTACAGTGAGATATTTGTCTTCCCATTTTGGACCATGTATAAGCACCTCCACAGCAATAGGTACAAAACCTCATTGGTTTGGACATTCCTCGAATCATTCAACCTCTTCAATGGTGGAGAACTGAAATTAGCCAAATCATGAAAAAAAAGATATCTCTGGTCTCAACCTCTTAGTGTGACTTCCAAAGTCTGTTCTATCTAGAATATGCACATGTCATATTTTAACACCCAGAGACCAAGTTATTTTGGACCCAAAATCAAGCCTATAAATGGAATAGTATTCCTGATTTCACACTCTTACAAGATAACAATTTGATCTATGATATTTTCAGACATCTTGCGATCTTTAATAATTTACAGCCTAAGAATGACCTAATTCACATTACTTCTCTTGGTCCTAGACATGAGGTGTTCATTGTTCCAAAAGAAAGTATGGATCATCCTTCTAGAATCATTGTCAAAGAAGAAGGGCATAGCTCAATTATTACTTTGTTCCAGGACTTCCAATATCCTTACGAAGATTTTGAAGAAGAAAAGCATTCACCTCTATTTGAATACATGCCTTTTGAAAATGAAGCATGATTTAAAAGTGTTTGTGGCGATTCCATCACCTCCGACGACTCAGAGTATGAGTATTGCAACCTGTCTCCAAGTCACAACATGTGAAGACCTCAATTATTGTGTTTTTGTTATTTTGTGGCATTATTGCCTTTGTCTTTGTATGCTTTTATAAAAGCAGTTGTCTTGCTTTTACTTTTGTTAGAATTAGCTTTTGCTTTAGCATCCTTGCTTTAACTTTAGCTTTTACTTTTGTTTATGTCAGCTTTAACATCTTTGCTTTAGCTTTTATGCTTTAATAATGCTTGCCACATTTGTGGTTATCGTTCATCTTTGGTAAGGGTCATGTCCTACCCAGATGCTTTGTGTTTCCTCCTCCAGTTTATATAAGGAGGATGGTTTTAGTTTGTTAAGTATCCTTGGTTCATATAATCAATAATATTACTAAGGTTTGCTTATGAGTGTTCATTAAACTTCTATCTCTCTTCTCGAAAGCCAAAATTCTATGTATACCTCATAGTCCTCCTTCTTCTTCATTCTGATCATGAATATGCTTTGTGCTCGTACTTCGTGGGATCTTACACATCAGAAAGTGATTAGAGCGGTGGTATTGGAGTTTTCTCTTGTATCAATATTTTGATCATTTTCTGGTCTCTGCAGTAGAAAAGAATTATACTATTGAGACATCGGTTCTCTCTCATATAATATCAGTTTGTTACATAGTTGGAAAGATATGATTGGTTCTCTCTCATACATTATTAATTTGTTACATAGTATGAAAGATATGCAAAAGAGCGTACTCATTAAGTACTGTTAAGGCTATGGAAAGCCATGTGTCTCCGATCGAGATGGCGTGAGCATATCAATCCGAAAGTGTCATTCTGAGAAAATATAAGGAAACACTGAGGGAGGTCCTGGTAGATGTTCATATCAATCAAAGCTTTCATTTCGAGAAATATGAGGAAGCACTCAGGGAGGCCCTGATCTTGAGATGTATAAGGAGGTTTTGCGACGGAACTCCCAACACCTGGTATTAGAGCCACGTTGCTAATTTTTCCCGGGAAGTATATGAGGTATGAATAGAATTGTTGGAAATTCCTATAATATTCGGGGGTATTTTTGTCCTTTTGGTTTTAAAGGGGTGCAAGGGAATGACACAATCCTTAGGAGGGTTGTATCCCACCCCAATGGGTGCCCTATTGGCACCACTCCATGCCTTATATAAGAAGGCTTTTATTCCAAATGGAAGTATAGAAAAAATACAACCATTTTTCAGAGATTAAAAAGAGGCACTGTTGTTTTCTTTGTTTTGAGAGAGATCCACCATTTTATCCTAGTTCAAATACTTGTTAAGGAGTGCACCTTGAACAAGAAGAATCCAAGTAATCCTGGGAGAACGTTGGCAAAACGAATCCGTAAAGCACATGTGACGGAGCCAATAAGTTCTTAAGATTCTTACGAGAATTCAATTTTTTAGCCTTCGCATGCGTTGGGCGTTCGAACGCCCTACGGGTTTTTCATGCGCAGTTCGTATTTTCCAGAAAATATTCAAAAGGAAGATGAAAACGGATGGATCAATAGATAAGTACAAGGCAAGACTTGTCATAAAAGGTTATAGACAAAACGAAGGCCTTGATTACTTTGATACCTATTCACCAGTGACTCGTATCACATCGATAAGAATGCTCATAGCCATAGGAGCTATATTTGGTCTTAAAATACATCAAATGGATGTAAAGACGGCATTCTTGAATGATGAATTGGATGAAGAAATTTACATGGAACAACCAGAAGGGTTTTGTGTTCCTGGACAAGAACAGAAGGTGTGCAAACTTGTAAAATCCTTATATGGATTAAAACAAGCACCGAAACAATGGCATGAGAAATTTGACAAAGAAATGTTGTCAAATGGGTTCAAAACCAATGAGTGTGATAAGTGTGTGTACACTAAATCAACTCAAAAAAGATATGTCATTGTGTGTCTCTATGTAGACGATATGCTGATAATTGGTAGTAATCATGAAATGATTCAGTCTACCAAAAACGTGTTATCCAGCAGATTTGATATGAAAGATATGGGGATAACTGATGTGATCCTAGGGATTAAGATTTCTAGGACATCAGACGGATATATATTATCACAGACTCATTATATTGAGAAGATACTCGATAAATATATCAGAGGGGATCTTAATGTAGCTAGAACCCCAGTAGACCTAACTCTTCATTTATCAAAGAATACTGGTTCAAGCATATCGCAATTAGAGTATTCGAGAATCATCGGAAGTCTGATGTATCTCACGAATTGCACGCGACCTGATATCGCTCAAGCTGTGAATCGGCTTAGCAGATATACGAGCAATCCAGGACACAACCACTGGAAAGCCATAGTAAGAGTTTTGAGGTATCTGCGAGAAACTTCAAAATATGGGCTACATTACGAGAGATATCATGCTGTACTAGAGGGTTACAGTGATGCTAACTGGATATCTGATACGGTGGATTCCAAATCCACGAGTGGATTTATTTTCACACTTGGTAATGCAGCCGTGTCATGGAAATCCTCGAGGCAAACGTGTATTGCCCGGTCTACTATGGAATCAGAATTCATAGCGTTAGACAAAACAACGGAAGAAGCAGAATGGCTTAGAAACTTCCTGGAGGATATTCCTAGTTGGCCCAAACCGGTGCCAGCGATTAGCATACATTGTGATAGCCAATCGGCAATTGGGAGAGCCCAAAATACAATGTATAATGGTAAGTCTCGACACATACGTCGGAGACATAATACCATACGTCAACTGCTCTCAAGTGGCATAATCTAAGAATTGTCACTGTGGAAACCCAACCTAGTTGACTGGAGATCCCAAGATCTAGGTTCAAAAGGGACAACAGAAACTTTGTGCAATTCAAAACAAGCACTGAAGAGTTTCGTACTCTTTCCCATTCTGATAATGACGCTGAGTGCTGTCTGTCATTGGTTAGGATAAGCTAAGGCTTTTAATGATCACTGTATTAGGAGATGAGTCCTAATGGGGGTAAAGACAGATTACCTCTTCATAGCAGATCACCTATTTCAAGTAAGAAGTGAGGCCGCTTCCATGGGAACCTTTAAAGGCGGGTTACCCTAAAGTACTTGATGAATCCAGGACCGTTGTTCAGGGCCAAAATGAACACAACCGTAGAACGGGAAAATGGTCGAATTAAAGCTGTGTGTTGGTAATTGTCTTGGTTTACACCAACGGCAGAACAGTTCAAGACTATGGGTCACTGGTTTGCCAAGTAAATCCGATTGTCACTCACTAGGAAAGGTTCAAGGCGAAAGCTACCTATTTCGATGCAGCTTTAGCTCACGGTATCTCTCTCAAGTGTCATCTTGAATATTATAATAATTGAGGGGGATTGTTGGAAATTCCTATAATATTCGGAGGTATTTTTGTCCTTTTGGTTTTAAAGGGGTGCAAGGGAAGGACACAATCCTTAGGAGGGTTGTATCCCACCCCAAGGGGTGCCCTATTGGCACCCCTCCATGCCTTATATAAGAAGGCTTTTATTCCAAATGGAAGTATAGAAAAAATACAACCATTTTTCAGAGATTAAAAAGAAGCACGGTTGTTTTCTTTGTTTTGAGAGAGATCCACCATTTTATCCTAGTTCAAATACTTGTTAAGGAGTGCACCTTGAACAAGAAGAATCCAAGTAATCATGGGAGAACGTTGGCAAAACGAATCTGTAAAGCACCTGTGACGGAGCCAATAAGTTCTTAAGGACAGAGATTATCTCGACTTGGACAATTTAATCAGGTCTTTCTGGTACTTATTGGTTTAGGGTTTAATAGCATCTAAATTTATTTTTCTGGTGTTGATCTGTTCGTATGCATGTTATATTATTGTTTAATGACACTAATTTTAACAACAAGTATAGAGGCGAGTAGAGGAGAAAATCCAACAGTCATGTCAACACCTACCAAGTCCTTAAGTAATAATAATAGTCCTTAAGTAATATTGTAGATGTATTTTACAATATTTATTTTTTATTGCAACGAAAGTAGCAGCCTTGGAAGATCCAGCTGTTTTCATTAGTCTTTAAGCTAAAATGTGGATTTGAGTTGGAGCCAAATAATACCAACCATTTACATTTATCTGAGTGTTGTTGAGACCACTAATTCTAAATGATTATGAATTTACAAGTCCCCACCAAAATTTGGTGGCTCTGGATATTTAAAAAACTGTTAAATTTCTCCATATGAAAAAACTGTGTTTTTTTAATCAGAATCGAGAAAATATTATACATTAACTTATTTTTCGGGATTCAAAATTTAGAATTATTTGAAAATCATTCAATCAAAATTTTAGGATCCAGTAACTCTCATTTAACTCATAATTTTTCTTATAATTATTTTTGTCCACTACTTATATTTACGGAATCATACTATTATCCAAATATGATTTAGCCTTTTTGGTTATCGAATAAATTAGCATTTCATATAGTTGATTTTAAAATAGAGAGAATTACATTTAGGTTTCTAATACTTCTTATTTTCTAATTAGATCTCTAAATTTATTTTAATCACCCATTATATTCTCATGCAAATAGTCTATCTTTTTCTCGTGTAAAATAGTCGAATTATGTACTAATTAAGAATGTCAATATATTTTTTTTTTTTTCAAAAAAAAAAGAAAATTGACATTTTTACTCTAAAAAATGTAGAGACATAAGTGGTAAAACATTAAAAACTTTTGTGTCCTTCAAATAATAAATGAAAAAAAAATGAGTTAAAAAACTTATATCTGATTATTGTTATCATCATTATTTTTGTTGATGGTGTTTTTTAAGCACTATGATATTTAAGCAGTACGGCAGGGGTAAAAGGGTAACTCCCTTCTTGGTCAGGATCATTAACCGACTCGACCACATGAGTGAGAGGCCGAGCACTTTACGATCGGTAACCCGACCACTTAAGATCGGATGACCGGGCATTATCAGATCGACAGAAGCATTCTCAGTTCAAAGGACCATTATGACCGACCTCATGAAGACCGAGCATGCGGCAAGACATGCTCCGGAAGATAAGATACCCTATTCTTGCGGATAAGATGACAAGTTATCCTATTTTCATGGGGAAAACTGGTGAGTCAGAGTCCTAGTATGATAAAGAAAGTAAATGTAGTTTTGATTAGGAATCCTTGTGGGAAAATGAAATTGTTTCAACTAGGAAATTCTTGTAGGAGAAGGAATTTGATTTCTACACCATTATAAATAGGAGGGTAGAGGGAGAAGAATCAAGATGAGAATGAGAATCAAGATCAAGATCATTGCGATCAGACTTGTAAACAAAAGAGAGACCAGAGAATCATATTTCAGTAATAAAACATCATTCGTTCTGTGCCCATGGATGTAGGTTGGATCCGATCCGCTGAACCACGTTAAATCTCCTCGTTGATTGGTGTATTTATCTGTCTTTTGCTAAATTTACTTTTGGTTTCCCCTTAACCGAACAAATTCACTATTGAGTGAGGATTGTCTCGGGGGTAATATTCCCATATTGCCCTGAGACCAAAAATTCACCGTCAACAGTTGGCGCCGTCTGTGGGGATTCAACGAAAAGCAGCTCGCGTAGTAAGACGATGGCAGAAGATGGAAATCACCGGTCGTCAGGGAGTTCAACAGCGAAATGGATGGAGATGATAGAAGAAAATATGAGGAAAGATAGGGAGGAAAATCAAAACCTTCTGAAATCCATGATAGACAGACTAGAGAGGATGGAAGAGACGAATGGTGAGAGACTAGAAGCCGAGACCATTCGGTTTTTGAGGTCGACCAAAGTTGATAGCGGAAGTCATCCGGTCGGATGCGTGGAATGCTGAGATGCAGAGAGGATGTATTAAGAAGAGCCTTTTTTGTAGTGACCCTTGTAGAGTTGCAAGAAAGACAACAGATCCCAAAAATGTGAGTAAGACCTCTTCTATCTTAGGTTGACATTTTATTATGCTTGTTTGTTATGGCCCACGCAATGGTTTTGATATTGTTTTACAGCTCGGGTCTGCTCTTGTACCGCCGAGTCCATTTTGTTGATATATGTTTTACGGCTCGAGTCTGCTCTTGTACCGCCGAGACCGATGTTTCTTTCCGGCTCGGGTCTGCTCTTGTACTATCGAGACCGATGTCTCTTTCTGGCTCGGGTCTGCTCTTGTACCGCCGAGATCGATGTTTGTTTCGTCTCGGGGCTGGATTTCGTTCCGCCGATGCCACTTGTTTATTCGGTTCGGGGATGGACTTCGTTCCGCCGAGGCCACTTGTTTATTCGGCTCCGGGCTGGACTTCGTTCAGCCGAGGCCACTTGTTTATTCGGCTCAGGGCTGGATTTCGTTCCGTCGAGGCCTTATGGTTTATTCAGCTCGGGGTCGGGTTACGTCCCACCGAGTCGGCTTCTTTGGACTGGGGATGTAATATTCCCCCAGAGCCAAGTCTTTCTTTTAGCTCTGGGTCGGGTTACGTCCCACCAAGTCGGCTTCTTTGGACTGGGGATGTAATATTCCCCCAGAGCCAAGTCTTTCAGCTCGGGGTCGGGGTACGTCCCACCGAGTCGGCTTCTTTGGACTGGGGATGTAATATTCCTCTAGAGCCAAGTCTTTCTTTTAGCTCGGGGTCGGGTTACGTCCCACCGAGT
This sequence comes from Zanthoxylum bungeanum, assembly GCA_019454045.1. Lineage (NCBI taxonomy): Eukaryota > Viridiplantae > Streptophyta > Magnoliopsida > Sapindales > Rutaceae > Zanthoxylum > Zanthoxylum bungeanum. Next base: position 73,251 of record SKCR01028653.1, read on the forward strand.
CGGCTTCTTTGGACTGGGGATGTAACATCCCCCATAGCCAAATATTTCTTTCAGCTCGGGGTCTGATTACGTCCCACCGAGTCAGCTTCTTTGGACTGGGGATGTAATATTCCCCCAAAGCCAAGTCTTTCTTTCAGCTCGGGGTCGGGTTACGTCCCACCGAGTCGGCTTCTTTGGACTGGGGATGTAACATCCCCCCAGAGCCAAATCTTTCTTTCAGCTCGGGGTCGGGTTATATCCCACCGAGTCGGCTTCTTTGGACTGGGGATGTAATATTCCCCCAGAGCTAAGTCTTTCTTTCAGCTCGGGGTCGGGTTACGTCCCACCGAGTCGGCTTTTTTGGACTGGGGATGTAACATTCCCCCAGAGTCAAGTCTTTCTTTCAGTTCGGGGTCGGGTTACGTCCCATCGAGTCGGCTTCTTTGGACTGGGGATGTAACATCCCCCATAGCCAAATCTTTCTTTCAGCTCGGGGTCTGGTTACGTCCCACCGAGTCGGCTTCTTTGGACTGGGGATGTAAAATTCCCCCAGAGTCGCCTTTCTCAGCTCTGGGTCGGGGTACGTCCCACCGAGTCAGCCCTTCGGACTAGAGATGTAACATTTCCCCAGGTCCGAGTGCCTTTCTCATCTCGGGGTCGGGGTACGTCCCACCGAGTCAGCCCTTCGGACTTGAGACGTAACATTCCCCCCAGGTCCCAGTGCCTTTCTCAGCTCGGGGTCGGGGTACGTCCCACCGAGTCAGCCCTTCGGACTGGGGACGTAACATTCCCCCCAGGTCCAACTGTCTCTCTTCACTCGGGGTCGGGTTACGTCCCACCGAGTCTACCTCTTTGGACTGGGGACGTAACCTTCCCCCAGGTCCAAGTGTCTCTCTTCACTCGGGGTCGGGTTACGTCCCACCGAGTCTACCTCTTTAGACTGGGGACGTAACATCCCCCCAGGTCCGAGCATCTCTCACAGCTCGAGACAGGATCACATGCCACCGAGCACATCATCGTTAGCTCAGAGGCAAAATTTTCTCCTCACAATCGAGATTGGATCAGTCAGGGGTCAGGACCTCCAAATCTCTGGTACAGATATTACAGAGGAGGAGTCATTTTTAGTTTGGACAACAAGAAGAACTTCATCTCCTGATGGAACGACCCAAGTAAGCAATTTGCTTTGAGGTGGAGAATCGTTCTGAATAGGGTCAGCATATCCAATAACCAAGGATATGAAGATAGAAACAGAAGACTTAGTTGATGGCGAAGGCAATTTCTCTATGATTTCTGGAGCGACCACCAGTAAGGCGATTAGCACACCATCTTTATATAGTTCCCGGCATCAACTCGCAAACTCGTTGTTACCGAGAACTAGGGGATAGATGTTGATGGTGTTTCTTAAGCACTATGATATTTAAGCAGTACGGCATGGGTAAAAAGGGTAACTCTCTTCTTGGTCATGATCATTAATACCGACCCGACCACATGAGTGAGAGGCCGAGCACTTTACGATCGGTAACCCGACCACTTAAGATCGGATGACCGGACATTATCAGATCGACAGAAGCATTCTCAGTTAAAAGGACCATTATGATCGACCTCATAAAGACCGAGCATGTGGCAAGACATGCTCCGGAAGATAAGATACACTATTCTTGCAGATAAGATGAAAATTTATCATATTTTCATGGGGAAAACTGGTGAGTCAGAGTCCTAGTAGGATAAAGAAAGTAAATGTAGTTTTGATTAGGAATCCTTGTGGGAAAAGACAATTGTTTCAACTAGGAAATTCTTGTAGGAGAAGGAATCTGATTTCTACACCATTATAAATAGGAGGGTAGAGGGAGGAGAATCAAGATGAGAATGAGAATCAAGATCAAGATCATTACGATCAGACTTGTAAAACACAAGAGATATCAGAGAAGCATATCTCAGTAATAAAAAGTATTATTCGGTTTGTGTCCGTGGACGTAGGTTGGATCTAGCCAGCCGAGTTAAATCTCTTTGTTGATTGATGTATTTATCTGTCTTTTGCTAAATTTACTTTTGGTTTCCCCTTAACCGAACAAATTCATTATTGAAAGAGGATTGTCTCGGGGGTAATATTCTCATATTGCCCTGAGACCAAAAATCTGCCGTCAACAATTTTAATATTCGATCAAGCCTTAAACACGAGAGTTCAAGTCTTTATATGCCCAGGTTTCATTATCCATATATATATATATATTTCAAATATTATGAGTTCAAGTCTCCACATATTCAAATAAATATCTCTCAAATATTAAAAGAAATAGACTTTTGGTCTCATACTAATAGACATTTGGACAATACTATGCATATTTATCTATTACATTCTTATCTAAAAATAAGTTATGTAGTCATTAATTAGAGATGATCTTGCGTCTTTAGTTCTAAGTTCTATTTCCATAATATAATAATAATAATAATAATAATAATAATAATAATAATAATAATAATAATAATAATAATAATAATTAATAATAATAATAATAATAATAATAATAATAATAATAATAATAATAATAATAAATCTTGAGCACGTGTCTCACTCGATGGGAATTGAGGACTTTATTGACTCACTTCAAATATAGCCTATCTAGGCGAAGAAATTAAGCTGATTCTTTTGTCTTAGGTCTTGGACGGTGGAAATAACAAAAGAACATTCTTCTTTTAGATTGCTTTTGGGAGGTAGTAGGTAATTGTATGACTCATTATATTATCCTCACCAAATATTATTTTATTATTTAAATGAATCACATTATCAAAATTAGTTTAAAAAATATAATAAATGAGATTTTTTAAATTACATTTTCCTTTTCAGAATGACAGAATATGAGTTTTTTAGAATTGTTCTTATAATAATATAACGCGTTATGCAATGTAAGTTAAGAAATAATACCTCACTTATTGATGAGCGGTTAATATACATATATTTATCGCCCTTTATCTTAATATTTTGCATGTATTTCGAGTTGTATGAGCGCTTTGATGTGTTTTGGGTGTATTTCGCAGGTAAGAATCATATTACGGTTTACCTAGACTCAAGGAGAGATGAGACGACAAAATTAGAGCACATTTAGGGAAAATTTCAGAGCTACCAGCGCGTCTCGATGCTTGACAGTGCGTCTAGACGCACACATGAACAAAAATCATCTAGAGAGCAGCAACGCTTGGTATGTCGCGACACGCCGATGTTAATCATGTGTGTCGCAGCGCAGAAGATGCATCCCCGGTTCGTCCGGAACTCGATTTTTATGAATGAAAGACCCATCGGACCTCCTAAATAAGTAATAGTTCATCCCAAAACCTAAGAGGAGCCTCATAACACAAATTTGGAGTCCCAAAGTAAAGAAGAACGTGTAAAGCAAAGTAAGAACAAGTGTCAGTGCTGGAGTTTGAAAACGAATACTACAAACGAGAGTTCATTCTTCCATTCACTCTCTACTTTATCCCTTATGTGTTATTGCTTTGTAATTATGATAAGTCCGTTTTATTGATTATCATGCATAACTAAATCATTATTTTAAGGTTGTAATGGATCTTAAGCATGCTATTTAATTAAGTTGCATATTTTTATTCTTTTGGTTTTATTATTTATTATTTATTATTATTTGTACTTTGATGCATATTTTATTTGTCTGACCAACAATAGAATAGTCTTGGTAAATCTTTAGGAACTCGACGAAAGAAATTTGGGTTAGCCGTGGAAATAATAACGCATGATCTAGTTCTTTTGAATGAATTTCCTTATATGATAGAAATATACATGAAAAGCATGCGTATCCAATATTAGAACCTGACCTTAATGAATTTGGTTTAAAATTAATTAACATCTACATATAGTTAATTGGTTTAATTCCAATATATTTATCTGACCATCGAAATATGCTTGTAGATAGTTTAGCGTTCTAGGTTAATAATTCATAATAACAACTCAATTGAATGCATATTGCATGAACTCATTATTTACGTGTTTATGTAAAGTTACAACCTTAGGTTCTTCTCGCATATAAAGTTTATCTCCAAGTTGTTATTAGTATTTATTTACTTTCAGTTAATTTTAGAATAATCACTCATTTTCTCAATCAATTGTTTAGTAATAGTTAAGTAGGTTAGTTTTAAAACTAATAGGAGAAATATTACTTCCTTGTGGGTATGATATTCTACATTCTATCATTATATTACTTAAGAGATATGTGCATTTACATGCGGTATAAAATCGCGATCACTTATCTTATTGATTTCAGTTTTATGAGTTATTTTCTTGATTTTGCGGGCAAATTTATTTTGATTAATAGTTGGTAATATCCTACTTTGTGAAATGGCTCTCATACTTTTTGTGGTAAGGCTAAGAAAGTGGTGGGTAATTTTATTTATATTTCCAAATTCTTTGTTGTCATAACTAAGATTATATATTGGAGTCACCAGGGTCTTATCTTGGTGGTTAGACCTGACCACCGGTTCAGGGGCATCTTCTTGTTGCCTCAGATCAGCTCAGGTCTAATCATCCACACATGTTCTTGCTTCTAAAGTGGTTGGATGTAATGAAGACTATCTCACTTCCATAATGTTGCCTCATAAGCTGAAGACTTATTCAACCGCAACAGTGGAAACAAGTGTTGCCAGCACGTCTTTAGCGATAAGTGATAAAACATGATAGACATTTTGATGTCGGTTTCACCAGTCAAGTATTTGAAAATTTTTACTTACTAAATTTTTAGGAGGAAACTCGAAAATATTAGATAAATAATTATCTAATTTTGGGTTGTTAGTTGTGTTATCCCTCTTATTTTTATTTTGTTGTAGTAACCAACTATCACCTACGCTAAGCCTTGAATGTATTATGGGTTCACGACTAGATTGTCCTAATGATTGCAATAGTTTCAATTAAAAAAATATAATTAATATTTGAACTTTTATCATGCTCATATAGAGTACCATTAATATTCAAACATTCAATAAGAAATAAATTTCACTAAAAATATTTGTAGCATTATTAAAAACTTTTAAAAGTTCTAAATTTTTTTCACAAATATCACATTGACTAGGCAAAAGTGTTATATGTTGAACATGTTTGGGAAAAACTACATAATATGTATTTTTATTGAAAAGCTTGAGTTAAAAGAAAATAAGTTGAATTTCAATGAGTTAGAACATATTGTGAAAATTTTACCGATTTAACACCACTTAATTTACAAAACTTGGTCAATTCTCTCCTGACATTAGAATATGACCAAATACAATTAAGTGCAATCTTAATAGGATTAATGTGATGTTCTAAAAAAGTCAGACTATATTGAACACATAAATTAAGGACATGGCATGTGCAATGAACATGAAAAAATCGACCACCCAAATTTGGTTGACATATTTCTTTTAAATTTCTAATTGATTCAGTATTTGAAGATGCATTGTCAAAACCAATTGTTAAAATTTTACCTAATAAACTATATTCATCTAAAATTACTTTAATCATTTTATAAATATTTTGTGCAAGATGTTGCTCATCAAAAACTCTAAATGCAATAATTCATTTTTGTATGTTCCATGATGCATCAATTCAATGACAAGTCACACCCATGTATGAGTGTGTTTGCCAATGGTCACTCCAAATATCAGAACAAATAGAAAGACGACCTTGAATATATTTAAATATTTCATTTAAATTAATTTTATCGTCTTTGTATAATTTATATTTTATCATTTTGTTATACTTCTAGGCATTTTACAGTCATCATGATTTAAAGCATTTCGAACATAATTAGTAAAAGTAATTTTTCACCAAAACTTAAAGAAAAATGTGTCATACGAGTAAATTTAGCAAATTCTTCTCTATTTTTAGTATCAGAATATTTAAATAAATCTAAAGAACTCATACCTCTACTAAATGAAGCATACCTGCCCATTTGATTGTGTGTTGTATCAAGTCCAATTTCAGCGGCATAATGTCTATCCAAGTGTTTGTTCATATTGCCGTAGTCGCCAGTAAATTTGTAAGATACACCACAATAGTTGCACATTGTTCTTGGACCTTCATTTTTAGTCTCGATTAAATGAAAATGAATTTTGAAAATATCGAAAGATCGAGATTTAACTTCACTTCCCCATGTACCGATACTTTGGCCGCTCTCTTAGATTGGCACATTGGACATGATGTTCTCAGATGAGCTTGCCATTTTTTTTATTAATATTGAAGAATTGTAAAATTAAATCAATATGAGAAAATGAAGATGAGAGAATTGAGAATTGGTGTGTTGAAAAATATGAATAATGACCCATATTTATATATTTTTGGATTATTTTTATGATATCTAAATTGTCCCTAAAACTTGCCGTTTTATTAATGTTATTAAGGGTAATTTAGTAATTACATATACATTTTATAAAATATATTAATAAATAAATAATTAAAGGCGGCAGGGAGGCCCAACGGCTAGTAGCCGTTGGGCCAAACGATTCCAACTGGAACCGTACGGTTCCGGTTGGAATCAGACAGTTCCAATCGTTCCGGTTCGATTTGTAGGAACTGTTCAAATTTATTAGTTTCGGCTAGGATAAAACCCTAACCGAACCAAACAAATCCGGTTCTGGTTCCGAAATCGGAACCAGTTGGAATCAAGACAGGCTGATTTCTACCGATTCGATTTCGAACCGAAATCGTAACCGGGTCTATTGGTGGTAGCTGTTGCCGGGCTTCCGTTTGAGTCCCCTAAATGGGGCACAACAATATTTTTCTCCCATAAATATGAATATGCAACAAAGTCAGTCGATTTTTAGACTCTAAAATTATATTTATATTTTAAGATTTCTAATTATAATATAATATTATAGTAAAAACATTTGAGACCCTAACCATTGAATCATTTAAGAACTATTATAAAAAGAAAAATAAAAATAAAAATCTTGAGACATCGCTTATACCCAAAACTAGGCCTGAAGTGATGAATATATCTGTTTAAATATGAAAGCGAACATATTATCTTTCTAAATATTGGAGTTGAGGTGTCGCCATCAGTTGCATATTATCTTTTTACTGTATTTTTTTTTCTTTTTTCTTTTTTACATTCCGTCCACGTTACTTATAAAAATATAATCTATTAATAAAAATATAACAAAAATTATTCCCAATAAAAATAAATATGGCTGTTCTTTAAGACATAACATGACAATTTAGGTTTTCTTATATTATAATTATGATAATTCATAATTTTAATATAAATTTATTGATAATAAATTAAATTAAATTAAATTAAATTGACATAATTATACATCAATTATTATTTCAATATATACTCATAGGTAAAATTGTAAAAAATAAAAAATAAATCTTATTCTTTTGAAACGAGGTGGAGTAATAAAATATTTTAAAAATATTAAGAAATAAGTGATAAATACTGAAAAGTCTCGTTCACACTTTTGTTTTAACAAGATCCTATGATCTAGGATTGCGTCACCTTGACTAAATTCAATTCTCTGTCGTATTAATTTGTTTCCGAGTCAGCCATATGCCTTTTTCTTATTTCAAGCAATTAAATTAAGGAAAATTAACATATATCCACTCCAGAATTATCTAATATTTGAAAAAATATCCTATTTTAAGAAAATGAAATATATACATTCAAAGTTCTTAAAAATAAATATTTATCACCCAAAATTCTTAAAAAATTATATATTTTTTCGAATATCCGCTAAATTTCGAGTGTATAGATGATAAAATTTCTAAAATTTTGAATAGTAATTGATAATTTTTAATAATTTTGGGTGCATATATGATATTTTCTCAAAATTGAGTGTTTTTTTCTAACACTAGAAAATTTTCAGGTGAACAAATAATAATTTCCCTTAAATTAATAAAGTTTAGATTTTCAGAATTTGTTACATGATACATAATTTGAAAAGACTTTTATAATGTTTTTATAAGTGATAATCACTCTTAAGTGAAGTCTTAACTAGTAATATGTTTCTTGGATGAGTTTATACACAAGTCAATAATAAAATTATGAACGGTAAAGGCCTAAATTGTTAAATCAATCTCTAAATTACTAAAGCGGATAATATTTTATTAGTGGATCAATGTTTAAGTTTTGGGTCCAAACATAAACAAACCTCAAACCGCGTTCTAAACAGGAGACACAATGTTTCCCAAATCCATTTCTTGCGTTTTTTAGGAACAATTTTTCTAAAATTAACAAACCTCGAATGTTTTAATTGGTTGTTTCAGCTCATTAGTAAATAGATTATGATTTATAAACATAGTGATGATGAATTTTTTTAGGCAACTGCCTGGAAGCTTGCTTAGCTTCGATCATATCACATGTAAATCCACAAGTATAAATAGCTATAACCCATGTAATATGGTCATACTTCTACTTCCTAAAGCTCATTTTCAAGAAAAGCACTTCCGGAAAATTCTGTTGAATGGAAGCAAAACCTGGCAACAATTTAAATGGGGGCACGTCTTCGAGTTATAGGGGAGTTCGTAAGAGGAAATGGGGCAAATGGGTATCCGAAATTCGGGAGCCTGGAAAGAAAAATAGAATCTGGCTTGGAAGCTTTGAAACAGCTGAAATGGCAGCAGCTGCTTATGATGTTGCAGCTTTTCATTTCAGAGGCCGTGAAGCTCGTTTAAATATACCTGAATTGGTAACATCACTTCCCAAGCCAGCCAGTTCAAATGCTGAGGATATTCGGATGGCTGCCCATGAAGCAGCTTTGAGGCTTCGAAGCTTCTCTGGAGGAAGTGCTTCTGGAGGAAGTGCTTCTGAAGAAGGTAGTGGTGGTGGGGGAAGCAATTTGGGTCCGGTTACAGTCAGGCTTTCACAGAGTCAAATTCAGGCTATTAATGATTCAACAATGGATTCTCCCAAGATGTGGATGCATCAAATGGCTGAAGAGTTTATGTTGGAGGAAAATATGATGTTTTCAAATGAATTTGAAGATGAGGAGTGGAATGATATGCCAAGTGATTCTCTTTGGGACCCCTAGCTAGGTAGTGTTTATTATTTGAAAAAAAAATAACCATATAGATATAATGATATACAAAATTAATTATTTCGATATTTTTTATACAAAGTAATAAGTCATTAAATAAAATATTCTAACCATAAGTTTTTATATATTATTTTTAGTGATGATCAAATTAAAGGTTCATTCACTGTTTCATGGAATAGAAAGAAGAGTCAGAAATGGAGAATATTTATAATTTTTGTAAAGAGAGTGAGTGATTGTGGTCTCCAAGGACGTGGCTTGGTGTTATATATACGTGTGTTTGTTTGTCTTGCAAGTGTGTGGATTTTTTTTTTTTTTTTTTTACATAATTGTTGATTTTATATACTAGTGAATCACACACCAATAAAGGATGAAATCTTATTATGATTGTTCATCTTTCTATATTTGTCATGAGTCGAAGGGGGAAATTGTAATATATTATTTGAGTTGACAATCTTTCAGAACGAGGGAAGATTTATCAATTTGAATCCATTCTCGATTCTAGAAAAGCCAACATTTTTCTCATCTTATATTTGTATGAACTGTAAATATATAGGGAAATTGTCATTTTTAGATGATCCAAAAGGTTTTTTGTTAATTTGTGCACTGAAATTTTTTCTTTAAGGAATGGGCAAATTTATAATTTTGGATAAAATTTGGATAAAATTACAACAATTTGCTGCTGCAATTTCATGGTAACAAAGCTTATTTCCCATTAACTTTTTATCTAATATGTAGTCTCATTCTAAAAAAGCTGAACCTTTTTTCCCATCTTATATGTATGCTGTAATGTAAAGAGAAATTATCATTTCTAGAAAAGCTAACCTTATTTCCCATCTTATATTTTCATGAACTGTATATATAAAGAGAAATTATCATTTAGACAATCCAAAAGGTTTTCTATTGAATTTGTCCACTTGGCCAAATTTATAATTTTGGATAAAAATACAATTTTCTCTATCAATCAAATTTAGAAGTTGTTAGATGGTGGTTTTTCGAAAGCTATTATCCCGAGAAAGGATCAGATACTGAGGAGGAGTATAATGAATATAATACTTAGTCGCAAGTGGATAATAAAGATCCAAGAGCCCGAAAGAGATGAGGTTTGACAGAAAAACTCGTCCTCATGGTATAGAGAAATTCTCATGAAAGCAGAGCATGTTGAGGAGAAAGCTAGTAGTACCGATCCGACCACACGGAGAGAGATATTTGATATTGTTTGAGAGTCTGTGTTGGTATATATGCCCTAGAGCTTCATGTAATGTAAACGGTTTTATATGTTTTGAAATAAAATGATGCATTATTCATTTATCAAAGTGTTTGTTTTAATTTCGCATATTATAAATTATCTTGATTACCCTAGATTACTTATGTGCCTTCAGACTTAGTGTATGAGTGTCATACACAAGAGGACTTAAGTATGAAGTTAGTAATATTAAATAGTTTATAGAGAGCAACAAAGCGGGTACTTTGTTTGTGGTTTATCTATAGCCGTGGTCCATTCTATATTTGTATGGCGACCTTGATCCGGGATCGTCCATGTAGAGACATGAGAATGAAGGCACCTTGTATGATGTGATTATATAGGACTGGATCCAGATGGAAATGACATTCTTATAATATATGTTAAACAAAAAAAGTCATTTCGATCTACTAGATGGTTATATATAGATTGATCTTATTCTTGAGTGTACTACGAACTCCTGCATGTCAGGCTATGTCCTTTGATTTACAAAGGTGAGATTGGTATAGCAGTCCCGATCAATAGCTACGTACTTTGGGGGCATGGTCTGTTGTGTAGCTGGGAACGTTTTACATAGATATGGAGTTCACTCATTCTTACGAGAAGTATAGAAGTATCTTCATTAAGGATTGATTCGGTACTTGAACGGTTAGAGCGCTCAAGTCTTTCTATTACGAATAGAAATATTAAAATTCATAATGGTTATGAATAAATCGTTCATTAGAGAATTAATAGTACTTAAGGAATAAATAATTAGAGGGGTATAATAGACATTATAACCCGACTCTAATTATGAGATACTCGTGAATGGTCAATTCGTATGTAGTGACTATATCGATGGACACCGATTTGGTTCGACTTAATATATCATTTGCAGCAACGAGAGTGCAACTTCGGGTTTTTAGTGGAATAACCATGAGTTAATAATTCAGAATATTTAATTAAGAGCTTAATTAATATTTCGAGATTATTGGAGCTCGGAATCGTAGATCCATTTGGTCCTCATTCTAGCTCGATATACCATAGCAGATTTAATATAATTGGATAGTCCAATTATATACTCACAAAGGTATAAATATTATTATTAATATTATTTTGTCACACTTGAAACTTTATATTAAAAGTTAATATATGATTTTATTAAATATATGATATTTATACACATGTATTAAATTATATAAGATATAATTTAATGAAATGGTGAATTTGGAATTTCTAAATTTTATGGGTTTTGGAAACCCTTGGCATTATTATGGAAGTTACACCTTTTAATAAGGTGTTAATTTTTTTATTTTTGTAACATATATTGTCTTTATGGAAAGTAAATATGTTCTTACAAAATTTTGAATTTAATATATGCTATGGCCGAAAATTCAAAAAAAAAGGAAGGTTTTCTTTTGTTTTTGGAAACAAATAAACCTAAGTATAAAAATGAAAAATTATTTGTTCTTTTGTAGATTTGATTCTTGAACTTTAGCCACCTTTCATCTTCTTTTTCATCCTCTCAAAAGTTGAAAAAAACAAAACTAAAGAAAAAGAAGAAAAATAATACAAAACATAAATGTGATTTAATCTCTAAATAGTTTAAGGATTAATATTGTGAGCCTTGCCCACACAAGTTTCCGTTGGTAACGAGATATAGTTCGGAAGACTTTGTGGTATCGAACAAATAATCATATTCATCTTATTCTTGTTTGGTACTCGATAGTGAGGCTTTATTTTGCTCACTGCCACCCATTTACTTGGTGAAACGGAACTCGGTTTGGTTTCGTTTTAATCCAATTTTTTGGGGAACATTTTCTGGTGTTTTGGGGCTGTGTTGGGACTGTTTTCAAGTGAAAAATCAGAACTGAAACACAGCCACTGTCCACGCCTTTCAAGGACTGTTTCGGCAGTACACTGGGCGCGAATTGGGTCCAAAACAGTCCAGTTTTTGTGCGGCTGTTCGGTGACTGTTTCAGGGCTGGAATTTTATCTAAAACATAAGCAAAATTTCAGTGGTGGTACTGGTTCCATTTGGCCACTCAAAGGGAAGGGCAGAAAAATTTTTCAAGTCTGATCTGTGTGCCAAAGCCGCTTCCGCTGCACAAGGAAAGCATTTCTTACAATTGGCATCGAGAGTAAGGTTGAAAAGTGTTCTTAACCCTTCACTTTTTCATTTAAAGTTTCTGTTTTTTATGTATTTATATGAGTTATAAATATTGAGATGTATGTTTAGATAAGTAGACACAAAATAATATTCATGTGATGAATGATTATTGTTTTTCATGTGATGGATGGATTTTGCATTAGTCGTAAATTTTTCCGGCTTTTATTTTATTGTTGATTTTGATTTTGGGATGTAAAGCCATAAGGCCAATTTTTTCAATTGTTGTAATTTTAATTTTTCAATGTAAAAAAAAATTCAATTATTGTAATTTGGAGCACCGAAATCACAAAAGGAGCCAACACCACCTTGGAGCGTGATTTGAAGACCAATGGATGCCTTAGGTATTTTTGTATTAATTAGATTAGTATATGATAAATAAGAGTCCGGTCAATGCAAAATTTTTTTTTTTATGTTATATGTATGTTTAATTCAAATTATTTGAATAACATGTCATACAGCTTAGGGTGCCTACTCTTGCATTTCACATGTCATAACATGCGTTGGATGCATAATCATTATTGACATGAAATGTGATTTTATGTGATTTAAAATATTTAAATTAGAATATGATATGCATGGAAAAATAATTAATTGGATTAATTGGTTTTATGGTTTTATGGTTTAAAATTTGAATTATAATATATTATGCTTAATAAGTGCATAATAAATTCCATTGGTATATAGGATGGAAATCCGGACATAAATTCCATAGCCGAATTCGAATGGACAGTAATATGGTCTACACTCGGGATACAATTCCACATATCATTGGATTTTATAACGCACTAAGATTAATTAAATAGTTTAATATAAATCTTGACCATTTTAAGATTCTAAATTTTTAAACCTATTAGTGTTATAGTATTTTAAAAGTTAAAATCTAATAGGTCACTAATACCACTCTAATTAAATTAGTTTAATTGAGTAATATAATTAGTATAGACTAATGGAAATTAGTTATACAAATTTTAAGAGTTAAATTTGGTTAGATCACTAATAGTGTACTAGTGTTAATAAAAGTTATGATTTAGCCGCCATAAATTTATTCACACTAGTTAAATTAAAATATTAGATATTTTATAAATAGAAACCTTAAACTCAAAATAGTGAGTGGGAGAGGGATATACGACAGTATATCCCGCGATCTTCGTTGTTAGTCCGAAAACGTGAGATTCAAAAAACGCCTCGAGACGGCTTTGCTTTCGTCCCCTACGGATAGTGTCCATTTTGGGTCAATATCAGGTTTGGATTCCGAGAGGATATGGATTTTAGGTGTATCTGGTGAACTGACCTACCCTACGGCGGCACTTCACTAGTTAAGTCCAATGGTCCTGAAACAACGGGTCACACTCACAAATGAATGATTAACTATTAATCTATATTTCTTGATCGAATCAAATGGTAGTTGGTTAATCTAGGAATAAGAGTTATTCTCGCATATATTAATCAATTGAGATTGTCTCGATCTATCATGCAAATACTTGACCTACCCTAAGGTGACACTTATTTATGGGATGATAGATTTTTGTGGCATAGTAATTCTCTTAGGTATCTAATTCGTTATCCATGGTTCATGCATCATGTTTAATTTTATGCCAAAATTGTTTGATAATTTTAATATGCGATGAATGAATATTAAATGAATGTTTATTTTATTTTTCAGCCATGGTTTCTCCGATTATTTCCATACTCTCAAATGATAAATTAACGGGAGACAATTATGTTAAGTGAAAAAGTAACATGAACGTTATCTTGGTCTACGAAGACCTAAAGTTTGTCCTGACAGAGGAGTGTCCTCCCGAACCGGTCAGAAATGCTGGCCAAGTTGTGTGTGATAGCTACCAGAAATGGATCGCAGTTAATGAGAAAGTCCGCTGCTACTTGCTAGTAGGGATGTCTGAGGTTATTGCTGCAAAGCATGAACCTATGGCTTCAGCATCTCAAATGATGAAGTCATTGCAGTATGTTCTGGCAGCCTTTGGAGCGTCAACTTCATGAGGCTACGGTCTCAGCGATGACTGCTAGGATGAAGGATGAGACTTCAGTCCGAGAGCACGTCTTGAGGATGATGGCCTATCTCAACACTGCTGAAACCCATGGAGCTCGTATTGATGAGCGTAGCCAAGTGACCATGATTATGGAAACTCTTCCGGAGAGTTTCCTGCAGTTTAAAATAAACTATGTTATGAACAAATTGACTTTTACTTTGACCCAGCTTCTTAATGAGCTCACCCACTACGAGTCCATGGTTGTGGATCCTCGTAAGCCCAGTGCTGAGACAAATATTACCGAGTCTTCAAAATCTGCAAAGATGAAGAAGAATAGCATTGGGAAGGCTAAGGCTAAGCCCATGAAGAAGAAAAACAAGAAATGCTCCAATGATGCCAAGCCCAATGGAAAGTGTTTCCACTGCAACAAGAACGGGCATTGGACAAGGAATTGTCATAAATACCTTGCTGAGATGAAGGAGAAAAATGATACAGGTAAATATGATTTACTCGTTATCGAATCTTTATTAGTGGAGGATGATAAATCTGCCTGGATTATTGATTCTGGAGCCACTAACCATGTTTGTTCTTCTTTGCAACTAATTGACTCATGAAGGTACCTTGATGAAGGTGAATACACCATGAGGGTCGGGACAGGGATGTCATTTTAGCAAGAATAGTGGGAGTTTCCAGTTTAAATTTTACAAATAATAATTATTTAAATTTTAACATTGTGTTATTCATTCCTGGTTTTCGCAGGAATTTGATTTATGTTTCTAAACTTTGGATGATGGTTATTCAGTTTTTTTTAATAGCAATTTGGTTATTGTTGTTAGAAATGGATTAACCATATGCACAGAAAACTCAAAAAATAACTTGTATGTGTTAAGACCGTTAACACATAGGTCACTGTTCAACGTTGAAATGTTTAAGGTTGAGAAACCTAAAACTAAACGGCTAAAGATTTCTCACGATGACACATATTTATGGCATCTTAGATTTGGTCATATCAGTCTTGACCGGATAAATAGGTTGATAAAGAACGGAGCCTTAAACCAGTTAAAGCTCAGAACTTTACCAGTCTGTGAATCCTATTTAGAATGAAAAATGACCAAGAGACATTTTACTGGAAAAGATATAAGAGTCAGTCAACCACTTGAGCTTATACATTCGGACGTTTGCGGACCGATGAATGTAAGAGCCCGAGGTGGTTATGAATACTTCATCACATTTATTGATGATTATTCCAGATATAGGTATATTTACCTAATGCAGAACAAGTCAGATACTTTTGAAAAGTTCAAAGAATATCGTGCTGAGGTTGAGAACCAATTAGGTAAAACAATCAAAACTCTACGATCAGATCGTGGAGGAGAATACCTTGACAGAGATTTCGAGGAATTCTTGGTTGAGCATGGGATAGTATCCCAGCTCACAGCGTCTGGAACACCACAGCAAAATGGTGTTGCAGAAATGAGAAATCAGACCATACTAGACATGATGGGATCTATGTTTAGTTATAGCTCATTACCTAGTTCGTTCTGGGGATATGCATTACAAACTGTAATGCATATCCTTAGTGTAGTTCTATCTAGGTATGTTCCTAAGACTCCATTAGAGTTATGGAGTGGTCGTAAAACTAGTTTACGATATTTCCACATATAGGGGTGTCCAGCACATGTGCTGAAGAATAAGACTACAAAGTTGGAGCCACGTTCTCAGGTGTGCCTATTTGTAGGCCATCCTAAGGAGACTAGGGGTGGATTCTTCTATAGCCCTGAAGATAACAAAGTGTTTGTATCGACAAATGCTACGTTTCTATAAGATGACTATATGAGGGAGTTCAAACCTCGAAGTAAAGTGTTACTCGATGAGTTATTTGTTGGTTTGACCAGCACACCATCGTCAACGACAGTTGACAAATACATAGCATCTTCGACATCTGAGTGTCAGATGCAAGCTCATCAGAATGATCTACCACGTAGACGTAGTGGAAGGGTTGTACGAAAACTTGATCGCTATCTTGGAGTTGGAGAGGCACAATTGTCGCATTCAGCGATGGTATATATGATCCATTAACCTATCGTATTGAAATGGATGATTCTAATAAAGAGAAATGGCTCAAAGCCATGAACCTAAAGATGAAGTCTATGTACTCTAACTCAGTCTGGGAACTATAGACCAACCTGACGGGGTGAAACCCATAGGTTGCAAGTGGATCTACAAGAGGAAGAGGGGAGCAGATGGGAAGGTACATACCTTCAAGGCTAGGCTAGTGGCCAAGGGTTATACCCAGAAAGAGGAGTTGACTATGAGGAAACTTTCTCGCCAGTAGCCATGCTAAAATCCATATGCACTCTTTTGTCCATTGCCGCATATTATGACTATGAGATTTGGCAAATGGACGTCAAGACTGCATTCTTGAATGGCAATCTTGATGAGAGTATCTATATGGTACAATCAGAGGGGTTCATAGCCCAAGGTCAAGTGTAAAAGATTTGCAAGCTGCAAAGGTCCATTTATAGACTTAAGCAGGCATCTCGATCTTGGAATATAAGATTTGATACCATGATCAAGTCTTATGACTTTGAGCAGAATGTTGATGAGCCTTGTGTATACAAGCGCACATTGATGGAATGTGGTTTTTCTTATTTTATACATCGATGATATTTTACTCATTGAGAATGATGTAAAGATATTATCTGACGTGAAAACCTGGCTAGAAAACCAATTCCAAATAAAAGATTTGGGAGAGGCCAGTTATGTTGAGATTCAGATACTTCGGGATCGCAAGAAACGACTGTTAGTTATGTCTCAGGCATCTTATATCGACAATATCCTTATGCGATTTGGGATGCAGAATTCCAAGAAAGGCAATCTGTCTTATCGGCATGAAATTCATTTGTCAAAGGAACAGTCTCCCAAGACACCTCAAGATGTTGAGGAAATGAGACATATCTCATATGCCTCAGCAGTTGGTAGTTTCATGTATGCTATGTTATGCACGAGACCGACATCTGCTTTGTAGTGAGAGTAGTCAGTAGGTTTCATTCTAACCCAAGATTGGATCATTGGGTGGCTGTGAAACACATTCTCAAGTATCGTAAGAGAACGATATATTATATGCTTGTTTATTCCGGTGAGGATATGATCCTGAAGGGATATACAAACTATGATTTTCAGACATATGTCGATTCTAGGAAATCAACATCTGGATCAGTGTTTACCCTATGTGGTAGGGCTATAATATGGCGGAGTATAAAGTAATCTTGCATTGATGACTCCTTTATGGAGGCTGAATATGTAGCAGCTTGTGAAACAGCTAATGAAGCAGTCTGGCTCTGTAAATTCTTGGGAGATCTAGAAGTTTTTCCATATATGGATAAACCACTTACACTTTATTGCGATAATAGTGATGCAGTGGAAAATTCAAAAGAACCAAGAAGCCACAAGAGGGGAAAACATATAGAGAGGAAATATCATCTCATCAGAGAGATAATGCAGAGATGAGACGTTACTGTCACAAAGATTGCATCCGCGGAGAACCTGGCTGATCCATTTACAAAGACCTTGTCGGCTAAAGTGTTTGAAGGTCACCTAGATGGTTTAGGATTACGTGACATGTCCCATTTGCTCTAGTGCAAGTGGGAGATTGTTGGGATATATGCCCTAGAGCTTTATGTAATGTAAACAGTTTTATATGTTTTGAAATAAAATGATGCATTATTCATTTATCAAAGTATTTGTTTTAATTTTACATATTATAAATTATCTTGATTATCCTAGATTACTTATGTGTCTTCAGACTTAGTGTATGAGTGTCATACACAAGAGGATTTAAGTCTAAAGTTAGTAATCTAAAATTGTCTATAGAGAGCAAACAAAGTGGGTACTTTGTTTGTGGTTTATCTATAGATGCGGTCCATTCTATATTTGTATGGCGACCTTGATCCAGGATCATCCATATAGAGACATGAGAATGAATGCACCTTGTATGATGTGATCATATAGGACATGACCCATATGAAAATGACATTCTTATAATATTCGTTAAACAAAGAAAGTCATTTCGATCTACTAGATGGTCATATATTGATTGATCTTAATCATGAGTGTACTGTGAACTCATGCATGGCAGGCTATATCATTTGATTTACAAATGTGAGGTTGGTGTAGTGGTCCCGACCAATAACTATGTACTTTGGAGGCATGGTCTGTTGTGTAGCTGGGAACGTTTTACATAGATATGGAGTTCACATCTTCTTTCGATAAGTAGAGGAGTATATTCCTTAAGGGTTGATTCGGTACTTGAACGGTTAGAGCGCTCAAGTCTTTCTATTACGAATAGAAAGATTAAAATTCATAATGGTTATGAATAAATCGTTCATTAGAGAATCAATGGTACTTAAAGAATAAATAATTAGAGGGTTATAACAGACATTATGACCCGGCTCTAATTACGAGATACTCGTGAAGGGTCAATTCGTATTTAGTGACTATATCGATGGACACCGATTTTGTTCGGCTTAATATATCATCTGCGACAATGAGAGTGCAACTTCAGGTTTTTAGTGGAATAACCCGGAGTTAATAATTCAGAATATTTAATTAAGAGCTTAATTAATATTTCGATATTATTGGAGCTCGGAACCGCAGGTCCATTTGGTCCTCGTGCTAGCTCGTTATACTATAGCGGATTTAATATAATTGGATAGTCCAATTATATACTCACAAAGGTATAAATATTATTAATATTATTTTGTCACACCTGAAACTTTATATTAAAAGTTAATATATGATTTTATTAAATATATGATATTTATACACATGTATTAAATTATATAAGATATAATTTAATGAAAGGGTGAATTTGGAATTTCTAAATTTTATGGGTTTTGGAAACCCTTGGCATTATTATGGAAGTTACACCTTTGAATAAGGTGTTAATTTTTATTTTTGTAACATTTATTGTCTTTATGGAAATTAAATATGTTGTTACAAAATTTTGAATTTAATATATGCTATGGCCGAAAATTCAAAAAAAAGGAAGGTTTTCTTTTGTTTTTGGAAACAAATAAACCTAAGTATAAAAATGAAAAATTATTTGTTCTTTTGTAGATTTGATTCTTGAACTTTAGCCACCTTTCATCTTCTTTTTCATCCTCTCGAAAGTTGAGAAAAACAAAATTAAAGAAAAAGAAGAAAAATAATATAAAACAGAAGTGTGATTTAATCTCTAAATAGTTTAGAGATTAATATTGTGAGTCTTGCCACACAAGTTTCCGTTGGTAACGAGATATAGTTCGGAAGACTTTGTGGTATCGAACAAATAATCATATTCATATTATTCTTGTTTGATACTCGATAGTGAGGCTTTATTTTGTTCACTGTCGCCCCTTTACTTGGTGAAACAGAACTCGGTTTGGTTTCGTTTTAATCCATTTTTTGGGGAATATTTTGTGGTATTTTTGGGCTGTGTTGGGAATGTTTTCAAGTGAATAATCAGAATTGAAACACATCTATTGTCCACGCATTTTAGGGGCCATTTCGGCAGTACACTAGGCGCGAATCGGGTCCAAAACAGTCCAGATTTTGTGTGGCTATTCGGGGCTGTTCGGGGATTGTTCCGGGCTGTTTCGGGGCTGGAATTTTATTTAAAACAAAATTTAAAATTTCAGTGGTGGTACTGGTTCCATTCGGTCACTCAAATGGAAGGGCATAAAAATTTTTCAAGTCTGATCCGTGTGCCAAAGCCGCTTCCGCTGCGCAAGGAAAGCATTTCCTACAGTCTGTAGAACCCAACCCGATGAGCTCCCTATCTGTGAACCCGAACTAGTTGAAGTGTTGGGCAGGACTTCCACGGTATGACGACCCGATGAATGAAGATGAGATCATATGCCTACCTGTATGAGGGTCATAAGACTAATGATGATGGAGGGAAAGAAGTGGTTCACAGTGGTCGTAGACCCTGCCAACCGCCATAGGCCGGTGAAGTGTTAAGGAAGCGAAAAAGCAGAGCCGCCAAAGATCGGTTCAGTAGCAGAGGAATAAACGGATTTGATTGGCCAAATTGAGGGTAGATGAGGAGTATTATGGCTATAATGTTGGCTAAGTGACATAAGTTGACATAAGAGTCTGTGGAATAATGAATTTGTGAGCCTATATAAAAGGGTTGAAGTTACTGTTATAAGGATTAGCAATTTTTACTTTACACAACTTGTAAAATCAAGAACTTAAATGCTTGAGATAGAGAGAGAAAGCTGGTCATTTACCCGACCACTTAAGAGAATTATGTCGAGCTTGTTCATACCTGAGATGTTTATCATTGTATTTGTTAGTTATTCTCATTTGTAGCTCGGGTTAGTTTTGACCCCGAAGCATAATAAAATATATCTCTTTCTCTCGTGGACGTAGGTAAGAGCCACTCTCTGCCGAATCACGTAAACTCATGTGTTTATTTCATCTGTTTGTCAAATTTGTGTTGTTCTCAACTAACCAAACAAATTCATTGTTCGATGAAGGTTTATTCGAGGGGTAAGTTACTTATTTTCCCATTTGAATGAAAAATAACCGTTAACGGTTGGCGCCGTCTATAGGGAAGGTACGAAAAATAGCAAAACACACTAAGACGGTAGCAGAAGACGGGAATCACAGAGCTCTGAAGGTCTTGATGATGGAGTGAATTGAGAAAATGAGGAGAATTTATTGGTGGAAAGGGAAAATGCCAGAGAAGATAGAGAGACAACTCAAACGTCTTAAAGGCTATGATGGAGAAAGTATAGAAGTTAGAAAAAAGATCGGGAAAGCAGACTCATGTGGGGCCTAGTAGTATGAGGGAAGAATTTGCTAGTGGGAAGGATATAGTTGTTGGAGAAGGGGAGCGAGAGGTCAAAAGACAAAACCCACGAAAGGTCAGGTTGGTGATTATGGCCAGTTCCATGTCACAATTGGAGAAATAAGAGATGTGTGATGATAGGCGAACCCCATAATTATCCAGCAACAGCCCGTGATTTGGGTAGAGTGACACACAAAAGTAATTTAAAGACATACGAATTGCACAATCATGAATAAGTAAAACAAGTAAATATATCTATATTATTACAACAGTTGATAAGAAAATAACAATGAAATAAACCTGGACATGCATCTCATAGGCCTGGCCTCAGTGTGGCCTAGCCGGATATATATAACACATTAATGTCCGTTCAGACTTACTTTAAGTGGGGTGGGATATACAACACATACCAGAAGGGCAGAAACAAGCTTTCATCACAACAGGTGCAGTAATAAATAGTCAAATAAGATCCCAGAATGTCAAATGATACATAAGTAAAATGATCATTATCATAAGCGGTAAAGGTGCAGTGACTAAGATAACACAAGAAATAACACAATTATATGGATAAACGCATAAACTAAATAACTACAAATTCATACATCAATAATAAAGCAACAACCATAATATCGATGCGAAGACATACCAATGACCAGAAAGCAGAATAAAAACAGTATAATTATATATACACAAAGACGAGTTACACCCCTCGTCAGTCTGGCCTTGGAGAGGCCTATCCGAATATACACATAACAACATCTATCTCCGACCAGACTGGCAGGAAGTCCGGTTGGATATGTATTGTGGACAGGAACCCAGAATCATGTTCATATGCTGAAGTGATATATAATAAAACTATTATGGGTTGAAACAATAACATAAACATGAAAATGTGCATAAGACAACATATAAGCCAAAGAAATATAGACATAGTTATAACAAAATTATATATGATTAACAGTAGACAAATAGAACATAGCGTAAACAATTAATAAATGATCCAATTCTCGTATATGGTTACTCCTCAATGGTATATGGCATTGTATCCCAAGTGCAGATCATATTAGCGTCCATTCGAAATCAGCTATGAAATTTAAATTTAGGTTTCCATTTTATATATCAAATAAGGGGCGACTATATGTGACCAGATGTGTGAATATCTATCTGGACGTATATCACATACGGTCAGATATACTGGTTCAGAACATGGATAAAATAAATGTGAATATGAAAATAAAATGGGGTCTTACCTTTTACTGTAGTTTGGCTCAGAATGAAGCCAATGAATGTCGAATCGTTGCTTGGTTGATTGCTAGAAAGATAAAAACTCCAATGGTTTACCGATTTTCTCACAATTTTCATATCTCTCTTTCTACCGAATTTCAGCAAGTAATTTCTAGGGTCGTTTCTAGGTAGTCTCCAGGTTTTTTGTTTGAAAGGGGAACCCCCTTTTATAGAAAAATGAGACGACCTAAAAATATAATGGGGACATAATCACCTCTCATTCTCTAGTGATTACAAATCTACAGCATCAGTTACAACTCGATACATATTTGGTTGGATGTATACTTTAGTACATACGTCCAGCCAAACATATTATGCTCGTAATTTTAGTAACTCAAGATCTACACACTCAATGACAGCTTGATACATATTCGACTAGACATGTATTTTGAATTGTATGTCTGATTGGACATGTATTTTGAATTACATGTTTGGATGGCATCAACTAGATCCCGTGATTGCATGGATTGGAAATCATTACACTCTTATAATTTTAGGGTTATTATGGTCTGAGAGAAGCTAGGTCGGACACAGGTGATGTCTGGCCGTTATTTATTTATATTTCCTGAATTTCCTGGAGTTCATTTCCTTTCTGGCATTCATCCTTGTAATTTTTCAAACTTTTAGAGGTTGTCCCCACAAAAGACTCATCATTGGGCTATCCATAACAATACAGTATATACACTTGTTCAGGTCGGCCCGCCTCCAGATAATGTATAGACCGGCCAAAACCCTCCATCCATTCAAATTTAGCTGGCAGAGGGCCAAGTTCATCATTGCTACCATTTTAACGAACCAACCTTGAATGGACAGCCTTAATCCCATGTCGAGGAAAGCATAGCATAATACTACTGCACAGCCAGACGGTCTACTTGCCCGATCACCTTCTTGGGGTATATATAGACTGATCCTCTCAGGGATGATGAACCTCTCCCTCAGCTAGTCAAGCTCGGCACGGGTTATGGAGGAAGATTTGTCCATATATGTGCCTTCAAAATCCATTGGAGGAAGTGTGGGGTCTAGGCAAGGGTACTGATGAAAAATGATTGGGTTTCTTCTTCTGAATGAGTCGACATAGTTTTAAGAGGTGAAGACTACGATCCCGAGCTATCTACATTGATTGGGTTGGTCGGTTGAGGTGAAAGTGCTTTGGTTGAAATGATTACGATTAGGTTTGTGGAGGAGCCTCCGGATTCAGACATTCCTAGAAATGGACTACCCGAGGAGTAAGGCTAGTTAGATTAACCTAAGCCCGTTCCACAACTTATGGGCCTATTTTTGTTAGTTGTGCCTATTATCTACCCATTGTTTATCTTGTCATCTCTACCTAGTGGCTAACCCTATAAAACTCTAAATGTTCTAAAATGGTGAAAATAAATTTTGACAGAGCAAGAATATAACTAGAAATATAAACTCGACCCAACCTACTCATATGAATCTAAACCCACTACAAAATCCAAAACCGCATACCCCAAACCATGAAAAACCCAAAAATATTCCACATGTTCATCATGTTCAAACAAAATCCATAAACAACTTAGAAACACAACATATTCATCATTCGAAGTATATGATTACCATGCATCAGTATATAAATATAAAGCATGCTCAGAACGAGAAATAAAGGGGGGTTGAGAAAAACTTATTGGTATAATGATAGTTGAGGATGAAGAACGAGAGTTGAAAACTGTTAAGATGGCTCAAAGTTGCAAGAGAGTTTTTGAGAGTGTCTATAAGTGATAGGGATTGTAAAAGTTGAAAAAATGGCCAAAAGTGGCCTTTATATAGGTTGCTCCGGTTGATCCTGACTGTTGGATTGAGTTTAAAGTGATGGATGGGTGAAACATATCGGGTCGATCGCAACGGTTGAATTCAGATTAAGGGCTTAGATTGGAGCCATGCTCCCGGTTAATCTCAATTGTCCAAGTTTTGACAGGCAAGTCACGGATAAATAACATCTGACACGTCAGACAGGCGAAACGAAGCTGATTTGATAAATGTGATGGTTGCATTTAAGGATGACCATTATACCTTTCTATATTCCTGGGGACATTTCAGAACCCTGGGAGAACATTTTTAAATGACAGTAAAAGAAATACAATTGTCAGAAAATAGTATTTTTGGCAGTAAGCATAGCAGTCTGTCCCGATGAGGACAGACCTAGGAGAGCTGAGGTAATATGGAGTTCTCATGGGGCCACAACCCGAGGGTATTAAATCAGTTTTATCTACATGAAACAATATATTTTGAAATATTCCCGGCATCAACTCGCAAGCTCGTTGATATGATAATTATGGGATATATGTTGATGGCCTAGAAGAGATACCGAAAGGGGTAGAATAGAGATTATACTTAGCCATAAGAGGATGGCAAAAGCCCAAAGGCCCAGAAAAGATAAGGTTTGTAAAAAGACCCAACTCATGGTACAGAGAAATTCTCCTGAAAGCAGAACATTTGGAGGAGGAAGCTAGTAGTACCGACTCGACCACACGAAGAGAGGGATTTGGTGTTATTTGAGAGTCTGTAAAACCCGACCCGATGAGGTCTCTATGTGCGAACCTAGTTGAAGAGTTAGACAGGACTTTGATGAGTATCATTTGCTTCGGTATGCCGACCTGAGGAACGAATAAAGGATCATAGACTGACATATATTAGGGTCATATGACGTATGTCCTAACTGGGAAGATGTGTTTCCAGAAGGCTAATGATGATGGAGGGAAAGCGGCGGTTCACAATGGTCGCACACCCTGCCAGTCATCATAGGTTGATGCAGTGTCAAAACAATAGCATAGCAGAGACGCCATAGGTCGGTGCAGTAGCAGAGAAATAAACAGATCTTCTTTGTCAGATTAAGGGTGGTTGAGGAGAGTTATGGCTACTATGATGGCTAAGTGGCATGAGCTAACGTCAGAGTTGGTGGAATAATGGATTTTGAGCCTATATAAAGGGGTTGAAGTCACTGTTATAAGGGTTAGTAATTTTAACGTTACACAACTTGTAGAATCAAGAACTTAAAAACTTGAGATATGGAGAGAAAGCTGGTTAGTTACCCGACCACTTGAGAGAATTATATTGGGCTTGTTTAGACCCGAGGTGTTTATCATTGTATTTGTTAGTTCTCCTCATTTGTAGCTCGGGTCGATTTTGACCCCGAGGCATAATAAAATTTACTCTTTCACCCGTGAACGTAGGTAAGAGCCACTTTCAGCTGAATCACATAAACTCTTGTTTTATCTCATATGCTTATCAAATTTGTGTGGTTCCCAACTAACTAAACAAATTCATTGTTCAATGGAGATTTATTTTCAGGGGTGAGTTCTCTATTTTACTCTTTTAACAAAAAATTGTCGTCAATACAAGTAAAAATAAAAAAAACATATGCATGATTTGAGATGGTTTTTGCAATATTTTATTAGGAGTTTCTGTGACATTTACAATGGGTTTTGCGGCCGTTACGATAGAGTCACAAAAACCTATCTAAAAAAATGGAGACAATTTACTACTTCAATTTCATGGCAGCAAGCTTCTGCCATTTTCTGCAGCAATTTTTGTGGAAAAAAATAAATTTTTTTAAAAAAATTTTAGATGTAGAAAATGTACCATTTTTATTTAAAAAGAGATGTATTTGTTTATTTTTAGAGAGAAAAATATTGGGTATCAAAATTTGATTATAAAAAATCTTTTAAATTGTCCAAAAAATAATAGTTTGACTATATATAAAAAAAAAAAAAAAAAAAAAGTGCCTTAAATGCTATATGTAAGAGTGGAGCTTTCTGCAAAAGGCAATGGATAAATTGGGGTTCTCATACAGATGGATTCAGTTGGTGATGAATTGTGTCTCTACGGTTTCTTTCTCTGTTCTAATAAATAAGGATCCCAAAGGCGCAATTCAACCACAAATGGGGTTAAGACAGGGCTGCCCATTATCACCATACCTCTTCATAATATGTGCATAAGTCTTCTCTTCAATGTTACATGAAGTAGAAGAGGCAAAGCAGATCCATGGGGTTCGGTTCAGCAGAGACCTATCCATATCCCATTTACAATTTGCAGATGACAGCTTAATTTTTTCCAGGGCTTCGTTGAGAGACTGTATCACTTTGAAAGAGATATTTGATTGCTATGCCAAAGCCTCTGGACAGGTTTTGAACTTCAACAAGTCTTCCATGTTCTTCAGTCCTAACACAAGAAAGCAAACTGCAACAATGATCAAAAACACCTTCAACCTGAAAGAAGTCTCCATGCACGAGAAATACCTGGGCCTTCCATCAATGGTGGGAAGAAACAAAAAGAGCTTCTTCAGCGAATTGAAGTTCAAAGTGATGAAGAAAATAAAAGGGTGGTACAACAATCTGTTCTCCACTGGAGGGAAAGAAGTTCTAATCAAAGCAGTAGCTCAAGCGATTCCCACCTTTGCAATGAGCGTGTTCAAAATTCCACAGGGCATCTGCGAAGAGTTACAAAGATTATTGGCTAGTTATTGGTGGGGATCCAAGGAATCCGAGAAAAATTCATTGGGCGGATTGGAGGAAGATGTGCCGACCTAAAAAGGCTGGGGGGATGGGATTTAGGGAACTTGGAGGGTTCAATCAAGCTTTGTTAGCTAAACAAAGATGGAGAATAATACAAGATCCAACGTCACTGATGGCAAGAGTTTTAAAGACTGGGTACTTCAAGAATGCAGATTTTCTGGAAGCCAATGCAGGCAGTAAACCATCTTTTATTTGGAGAAGCATTATGTGGGGTATAGAAGTTCTTCGTAGGGGACTCAGATGGGTAATTGGCAAAGGAGACAAAGTGTCTATCTACGACAGTAATTGGCTACCAACACCGAGTACCTTCAAGCCTATATCTCCTATCAGTTTACCTAGAGATGCCAAAGTGGAACTCTTGATAAACAGAGACAACAGCTGGGATGAGGTTTTGGTAAGACAATGCTTCTTGGAAGTTGACGCTGATCAGATCTTGAGCATCAAACTACCGCTGGTTCGACGTGAAGATAAGCAAATCTGGCATTTCGATAAAAGAGGTCAATACTCGGTTCGAAGCAGATATAAAGTGGCAGCCCAAGTATTTTCCCCCAACGAACCCAGTTGTTCATACCACTCTGAGAAAGAGTGGAATTATCTATGGTCTCTGAATATCCCAGCCAAAATCAAAGTTTTTGTGTGGAGAAGTATGTCTAATATCCTGCCAACCGCGGAAAGATTGCACAAAAGGAAGGTGGTTGACACTCCTTTGTGTACAAGATGTCGAGAGGGGGCAAAGGATGTCTACCATGCACTCTTGGGCTGCAAACAAACCAGGAAAACTTGGAAGATGTCCAAATTTTCTAAGCTGATTCAACATACCCAATCAGAAACAATATGGGATTTCTACAGGAAAGCTTCGGCTACAACCACAAAAGGTGAAGTTGAGTTATTGTTTACCATTATGTGGGCTTTGTGGAATGCAAGAAATGAATCTCTCTTCAGACGCCACACCTCTAGCCCTTGTGAAATCCTGGCTAAGGTAGAATCTATGTTGACTGGGTTTCAAAGAATAGCTCACCAAAGTGCCAACAGTCTAGAAAACATCACAGTAAACCCGACAGCAGCTGTCTGGAATCCTCCTCCAAAAAAATTTTACAAGTTAAATACTGATGCAGCGACAAGCATTGTCGAGAAAAAAGCTGGACTGGGAGTCATTGTCAGAAATTGGAAAGGCGAGATAATGGCCGCAGGAATCCAAAATACTATGTTTAGTGGGGATGTGGAATATGCAGAAGCCGAAGCCATGTTTTTTGGTATTAGATTGGCCAAGGAAGCTGGGCTGACACCGCTAATTGTGGAGTCAGATTCTAGAAACGTGGTTAACATGGTCAATGGTCGAAAAAAACAGCCTGAAGGAAATTGCTTGGCTGATTGCGGAGATTCAAGCTCTCGAAGCAGAGGGAAATCACTCTCAAACCATCCATGTATCTAGAGTGTGTAATGAGAAAGCTCATAAACTTGCTAAGCTTGTTATCTTTAATTCTGAATGTTGTATCTGGCTGGAGGAAATTCCAGAATATGTAAGCAAATTGCTTTAATTTTATGCAATGAATATCCACTTTTCAAAAAAAAAAAAAAACTAGAGAACAAGACATGACTAATGAATCGTACAAACTCGTCTAACATGCAAGATCTGTGGGTTGGTTAGAACTAGAAATGTCTATGGATCCAAATATACTTTTTACGAATCTAAACGGATTCGGATTCAACTGAATCTGGAATCTGGATATAAAATTAAGAAAATAATAAAATATTATTTTTATTATTCTTTTCTTATAATTTTATACTTAGATTTAGATTAATTTATATGAATTGTAAATTAATATGATTTAGTTATGGAAGTTATTTTATTTTATTTTAACTATTTAAAATTAAAAATAAAATCTGGATTATTTTGCGGATCCGTATATCCAAATATCTTCGTGAATAATACCCGTATTTATATCCTCATAAAAATATACAGATCCGGATATGGACCCGAATCCATAAACTTAATTCGGATCCATACGGATTCGGATCCGGATTTTGTGATGCCTATGTTTTTTTTTTTTTTTAGAAAAGGTAGGCCTATGTTTTAAACCCATAAGTTTGACTAGCACTCTATTAGGCCCAACATTTAAAATACCCAGAAACCAGATAATTAGATATCTGTTTGAAAGTGTTTAAACTTTAAATTACATTAAAAGTAATTTTTTCAAAATTAAAATTTTTTGAGATCTTTGATAATATGTTCAAAAGCATTAGTTAAGTTGTACTTCCAAATTAAACCTAAATAAAAAATTACAATTTAATTTGAGGCAGCTTGGTTGGTTATAAAATAAGTGCGGAGCTAGATATAAAAATTTTAAGTGCAGAGGTAGAAATAAAAAATTTAGGGACTAAATAATAATAAACAATAAATTTATGAGTGTCAAATCTTAAAAATATTATAACTGAATGTCCAAAGTAAAAATAAATAAATTCTATATGGGTAGGGTAGACCTGGCTACGGATATGGTTCGGAACCGAAACCGAATCGGTAGGAACCGGCCTAGTTCCGATTATAATCGGTTCTGGTTCCGGAATCGGAACCGGATTTTTTCGGTCTACCCTAGTCGAACCAAAGAAATCAAAAGATTCCAACGGTTCAAACTGGAACAATTGGAACCGTATGGTTATGGTTGGAACCGTTTGTCCCAAGGGATAGTAGTCGTTGAGCCACACAAGCAGTAGATAGCAACGTCTCCTTGTTGCCTTTTTTAATTTTTTATAAAATAAAATTACTAAATTATCCTTAATAACATTAATAAAACGATTAGTTTTAGGGACAATTTAACTACCACAAAAATAATCCAAAAATGTATAAATATGAATCATATACTTCATTTTTTCAACGCACTAATTCTCAATTCCTTTAATTCTCTCATTCTCAATTTTCTCATCTTCAATTTCTCCTATTGATTTAATTTTACAATTCTTCAATATTAATAAAAAATGGCAAGCTCATCTGAGAACATCATGTCCAATGTACCAGCCAAGAGAGCGACTAAAGTATCAGTACACAGAGAATAGAAGTTAAGTCTCAATCTTCCGATATTTTCAAAATTCATTTTCATTAGTCGGGACTGAAAATGAAGGGCCACGAGTAATATATAACTATTGTGGTTATCTTACAAATTTACTGGCGGCTATGACAATATGAACAAGCACTTGGATAGATATCATGCTGCTGAAAATAAGACTTGATACAACACAAACTCAAATGGGCAGATATGCTTCATCTAGTAGAGGTATGAGTTCTTTAGATTTATTTAAATATTCTGATGCTAAAAATATAAAAGAATTTGTTAAATTTACTTATATAGGACATCTTTCTTTAAGTTTTGATGAAAAAATTACTTTTACTAATTTAATTATGTTTGAAATGCTTTAAATCTTACTGCCTGTAAAATGCCTAGAAATACAACAAAACGATAAATTTTTAAATTATACAAAGATGATAAAATTATTTTAAATGAAATATTTAAAGATATTAAATATCGTCTTTCTATTTGTTCTGATATTTGGAGTGGCAGTTGGCAAACACACTCATATATGGGTGTGACTTGTCATTGGATTGATATATTATGGAACATGCAAAAATGACTTATTATACTTAGAGTTTTGTATGAGCATCATACTATACAAAATATTTATAAAATGATTAAAGTAATTTTTGATGAATATGGTTTATTAGGTAAAATTTTAACAATTGGTTTTGACAATGCATCTACAAATACTGCATCAATCAGATATTTAAAATAAATATGCCAACCAAATTTGGAGGGTCGATTTTTTCATGTTCATTGCATATATCATGTCCTTAATTTATGTGTTCAAGATGGTCTGACTTTTTTAGAACATCACATTAATCATATTAAGATTGCACTTAATTGTATTTGGTCATATTCTAATGTCAGGAGAAAATGAGACAAGTTTTATAAATTAAATGGTGTTAAATCGGTAAAATTTTCACGAGATGTTCCAACTCGTTGGAATTCAACTTATTTTCTTTTAATTCAAGCTTTTCAATACAAAAAAATATTATGTAGTTTTTTTTCAACATATAATATTTTTGTTTAGTCAATGGGATATTTGTGAAAAAAATTAAAAATTTTAAAATTTTTTAATGATGCAACAAATATCTTTAGTGGAATTTATTATTTGAATATTGTTGGTACTCTATATGAGCATGTTGAAAGTTCAAATATTAATGATATTGTTTTAATTGAAGCTATTACTGTTATGAAGAGAAAATAGTTGAATTATTTTAAACACATTTCATTACTTTATCTTATTGCCATAGTTTTTTATCCTAAATTTAAATTAGAATGTTTGAATAGTGGCTTACAAATTTATTATAAATTTTTAGTAATAGATGATATTAATGTTAGAAAAATAATATATGGAATAAAAATTAATTTAATAGATTTATTTAATGATTATGTAAGTAGATATAACTTGCAATCATCATGACAATCTAGTAACGAACCCGCAATACATTCAAAACTTAGCATATATGATCGTTGGTTACTATAACGAAATAAATAATAGAGGGAAACCACGACTAACAACCCGAAATTAGATAATTATTTATCAACAAATTTTGAGTTTTCTCTAGTAGGGTTGATGCTCGGAGTGCCAATCTGGATCGTATTTATGTCTAATTCATGAATACGAATAATTCTTTTTTTCCGTAATATTAATTACTTAATGGTTGCACCTCTTGTTTTTATATACATATTCGATCTAATTACGATTAGATTGAAACTAAATCTGATTTAGTGATACGTATATATTAGACAAAGACCTCATGATTTGCAACGTAGTGCGCAGTTACAACGTAGTTTGTAATTGAGATTGGGAAGCGTCACAATAAGTTGTATATTCTCAAATAAAGTTCTTGGTCAAGATTTACTAACACGGGTCGGTTAATAAAATTCGCTGAGACCAGTACATGTCGTATATTAAGACTTGGTCTGATGGTTTATCCCAATGAACCATAAGTCTTGGGAGACTCGTATAGACGTGTAGGTATTTATTTGATAAACATTGAATGACTCACAGTTACAAAGGTAGTTTGTAATTGATATTGGGAAGTGTCACTGCTAAATGTATATTATCAAATATAGTTCCTGGTCAAGATTTACTAACACATATCGGTTAGTCAAATCCTTTGAGACTAGTACATGCCATATATCGAGACTTGGTCCGATGGTTTATCCCAATGAACCATGAGTCTGGGGAGACTCGTATAGACATGTAGGTGTTTATAGTGGATAAACACTGAATGACTCACCGAAGATTCTTAATAGATGGTACACCAACGTCAATAAGAATCTTCTCGGGTTGAGTAGCATAATGGTCCTTCGACTTGAGACACCACTGTGGATGTATGAGACATCATCCACACTTAGATGGCAGTCATATCACCGATCTATTTAGATCAGACCTCCGCCTGTTCGTTGGGTGTGGACCGATCCTCAAGATATCCTGTGTGTGTCTTCTGTGTACAGAGAATTGGTAGTCCATATGTGATTAGCAATCAGTAAATCTATGTTCATAGTATACTCCGGAAGTGAGTTCCGAATGTTATTTATAGATTGCTAATAGATACATCAACGAGATTATACCTATAGAGATTTGATGTTTATATCTATATCTTTGGGATAATCTGGATACAAGTGACGTAGGGATTATACGTATGCAATGACCTCGACCTGTATGATTCAGCTAGTTTATCTGTGGTCGTCATAATTTACGAGTGGGTAAATTATGAACACGAAATTGGATTTTGTGACGGATATACCTGAATCTAGAGAGTCTCACTAATGAAATATACTCGAATAGCACTAGGGCGACTATTATAAATAATGGTGATTATTTATAAATCGTTTAACTGTTAAACGAAAAATACATGTAAATAGGCCGAACCGTCATTTCCTAATTAATGTGCATTTGTATTTAATATATGATATTATTAAATACACATTAATAAATTGTCAAATAAATGTATTTGACATATATCATTAATATATGTATTTGTGATATTTAAAGTAAATATAATACATATATTTAGATATTTATATTAAATTAATTAATTAATTATTTAATTGTTAAATAATTAAAGTAATTAAAATATGAAATATATATGATGATATTTATTTAGGAAATGATTATTAGCGTAAATGTTTGACTTACATTAAAGGAAAAAGTAGTCAGATTGAGTTTGACTTCCTTAGATATTTGTTTAAAGTGTTTAAATTTGAAATATATTTTTCCATTTCATTTAGGGTGCATTTCGGCCAACCCTAGTTCTAAGCCTCCAAATTAAACATGAAAAGTTAGAGAGAAAAAGTGAAGAACCTTGAACAACATCTAAGGAAAAACTTGGATTTAGTAAGTATTTCCACTTTGCTATTAGAGGAAAATTTGTTCCTTTTGTTCTAGGCTATAACATAGCTTGTTCTTAAGTTTTTCTACTCTTTCTTGTTTATGTTTTTTGAGTGTTGGAAGTTTTGAACATGGGTGTTTGCATGTATGATAGTTAAAGAAAGCTTATAAGTTGTTATTAAGCATTCTTTTGGTCATTTGATGATCTAGTTGCCATTCTAGAGTTGTTGGGACACTCATTAATGACCTATAATTGTTCTAGAGTTACTTCAAAGTGGTGAGACTTGTTTGGTGTAGTAGAGACTTGATTGAAACATTGGATTTGTTTAATTTGTTCAATTTGATGAATTTGAAAAATTAGGGTTTATACCTTTTCCAAATTTGGGGTTTTTCATATATGTGTTGTGTAATGATGTATATATGAGGTATATCAAGTTTGGTGAAGATTGGATTTCATCTTGACTTATTTTGAACAAGATTAGACTAAAATGCACAAGTTGGAAACCTTAAGGACCTTCTCGACAATTTTGTTTTTTATGGGATTTGTGTTGCCATTTGTATTCTCATGTATTGTACATGTTGGAAATCATTTTAGAACTGATCTGGAATCACTTAAAATTGTATTTGACAATTTGAGGACTAAAATGAACAAAATGCAAATTTTGGGGACCCCACGACAATTTGTAAGAAATTATATTTTTGTGTTGCAATTTGTATTTTGACATGTTGGACATTTTGGAAATCATTTTAGAAATGATTTAGAATCATTCAAAATTATATTTGACAATTTTTGGACTAAAATGATCAATTTGCAAAGTTGTGGGGTAATTCGGTAATTACCAAGAAATTTGATTTCTTGTGTAATTTTTCAGAATTTGATAATTGGGTTAATTGATCCAAGAAAAAATTTGAAATCGGAAAATTTTGATTTTTCGCGATTCCGCTGCGTTACCGGATTCCCACCATAAAACCCCAACAAAATGGTATCAGAGCGAGTCTGATTCTTGGCCCTTTAAATCTAATTTTTATTCTTGTCTTTGCTTAATACATGCATGCTTTAATTTAATTTGATTAAATTTAAAGTGAATATGGAATATCTCCGCTTAATAAGGTTTTAAAGTAACTAGTATTTGGAATATTTGTTTCTTGGTCCGTCTTGTCAATACAGTTTATGAATATTTTTCTGTAACTACATCCGAGACCGTGCCTCTGCTGTGAGGGTGTAGCTGATAGAGATTTATTTATGCCTGATGTATATCAGATACTAGATAAATTCAAGCAAAAACGGAATCCTGAACATGCCCTAGCTGTCAGGGTTGCACAAGTAGCTTGATTTTATCATTGGCAAGTTTAACCTTGGTACGCCTCATTGTGAACGTGCCCTAGCTCTCACAATGAGAAACGACCAGGACCGGAACCTAGGAGTCACTATTGAGTGATTGACAAATGAGTTGTCTACCTGATGAATTTACGTAGGCGAGACCGTGCCTCTATTGTGAGTCGAAATATAGTCATGGGGTCCACTTCCCATTATGGAATTCGATTTAATTATTGAATTCTCATTTTTCTGTTGGGGATTACGGTATTACGTAAAATAGTGGGAGGCACTGGTAAGTTTAAAATATCTTATAACTTAGGCAGTGTGTATTATTATGAAAATTGCCGCTTGTTCATTTCCTTATTCTATTGTTTATATAAAATTGAACTTTTATTCACTGCACACATATTTTGATATGTTATCTGACTTGACTCTTGGTTGTAGTTATTCTAGAATAGGTTCTAGATATTACTAGATTATGATATTATTAGATTGGTCTAAACCATCGGAAACTGTTGTTCCGATTTTCTTGAAAAATCAAGATGGTTAATGACTTAGTTTCTAAGTCATGACAGATAATCTAGATAGATATCCCTTTTAGGATATTATTCTGAAGAGATAATAGTTTTTTGTGTAGTAAGAATTGACACGAATAAGTTCATGTCTCGAGATTCTTGACTAGCATTAAGAAAGCCTCATTAGGTATTTGTTTACTAGTAATGATGTTTCTTAGCTTTAATGACCTTTAGAGGCAATGTGTATGACATAATTTGCTAATCATTTATTTGCAATTGTTATGAATAGTTGAATGCAAATAGTAAAGCTAAAAATGCGTATAGTTATGTATAGAAAATATAGGTATTGGATACCAGATCTCTCATCTAGTTATTTAAAATATTAGTTAATGATTATTTTTGATATTTGATATCGGAACTTACGACTATTGGATAATTACTTGTTCTTTATAAACAATTGTTATATATTTTAAATATAACTAGTAGTGTCATTGACGTAGAGATAAACATTAAGAAAAATTATTCGGTAAAGTAAATAATTTAGAACGGTGCTTTATGAGATTTTATCACTTAAGCATTGAATGCTTATTCCGTATGGAAAATGATGGTTTGATACGAGATCACACCACATATCATTATCCATTTAATGAATATTGTATTCGGGAAGGTGATTAAAATCTCGTTTAACCAATGATTTGTCATTGGACCACCAGATTTATTAAACTAATACATTAGATGTATATAGTTTAATGAATTGTAATTGCTTAAGGTAGTTTTCTTTACTTCGTAACTTAGTTTATGAATTGTCATAACTTAGTTACGTGTTTCTGAAGGAACACATATTGAAAGTCTTGAAAGTATCAAGAACTTTCAATATGTTCTGATGAAACATAGATTGGACATTTATGACTTGTTCAAATATATTCAATCTGAAGTTTTTTTAGAACTCTATCCTTAAAATTCATTACATGTCTTTGAACTGTTCAAAGATCTTTGATACGATCAAACATATGAATTTAAAGCAATTAGTTCTAAGGTTATTCAGTGAATATGATTCTTATTCAATATTATTCTTCCACGATTCCATCTTGATGGAATTGAGTAGTGGGAGCAGTCGAATCTTATATGATTTGATTCGTTTGATATTGAATATTACCGAATTAGTTTCAATACTCTTGGGGATATGCTCCAGTAACACTAGTTTATCTTTTTAATTTAGGTTCCATTAATTTCTACAGTTACATATATGATATGTATAGGTAGAAAATCTGAATCTTGAAAAGTTTGAGATTTGAATCTTTCTTTTATATAATAGTTATATAATGGAAATTACTTACACCTCGGAGGTATAAGTAAAAGTTTATCATTTATTCTGTTTAATAGAATGTTGTATTCTATTTGATAGAATATCTTTCCTACGATCCTAAGTAATAAAATCGTTTTATTACTTGGTGTGTAACATCGGATGTTAACAATTGTAGAAAAGACTTGACTTATTGAAGTCAAATGTGAGAATGATAAATTATAAATGGAACTACGTAATTAATAAGATGACACAACCCTTATACATCTTCTATATAAGTCAAATAGAATATCAGAATCATTTACGAGTATTTGATACTTAATGGTTCTGTTGTTTTCTTACCGAAGAAAATTATCGTATAACTTATAATTGAAGCGATATTTGATATCGATTCTGGAAGTTCACTATTGAACCATAGATCTAAGATTGTTCGTAGCTTACTACGATCAAGTTTTGAACTTGATTAAGCTTTAATTATGAATTAGTTCATGATATGTGCTAATTGTTTGCGCAGCAAAAGCAGTGTGAGCTTATTAAAGGTTTGACCTTTATAGTATGACAGTGAGAAAAGTTATACTCAGTAATCTATTGTAGATTCTGAGAAAACTTGTCTCTATTCACGCTAATTGAACAATTAAAGATATATTGGTTAATGTTGATATTAAACTGTACATTTTAGCTAAAGAATGCAAAATGGCGTTTTTGAATAACTTATTCAGATAAAAGATCAGTTGTATTTTTTTTGTTTGAAGAGTTCATTCTGGAATGGCCCTAGAGTTTGTGTTTTGCTGAGATCACAGTTTAATGTGCTAGCTTATAGAGCCTATTGTAGACTCGGATAAGTCTTCCGGAAATTCATGTTCTCTATTTTTTATATCAGTCAGATTGTCTGATCTTGTCAAAGTATAGAGAATACATATGTGATTGAAGGGTTAGTGGGAGAGTATAAATTACTTTCTAGTATTATATATCTTAACAACATTATCATTATTATAGTAATAATGAAATATTTGTAAGGTAAAATGTTTACCTATGTCTTCTTTACTCCGTGATAGAAGTGAGAGTAGTCTCTGTTATATTTGATATAAAGATTTATATATGATATAAAACTTGGAGACTTGTGAGATACTCATATTAGTCGTGCATTAGATATGATCTAATAAAGGACATAACAAGGCTATCTGTATGACAGTTAGTATAATTGTTGGACAGTTATTGTATGTCTTATTTACTGTATTCATCTTTCGTAAAGGATAATTCCTTTTTCGAAATAGTAATTGATTAGAATGTCTAATCAATCTTATGTATCATGGGATGATGACATAATGAATACTTTATTATGTGCGATTAAGCTATCAATTTAATCATATTTGTTACGAGTTATTTTGATACCCTGTAGACCATTGAATGGATCTAGAAACATGTTCTTTGTGATCTTTGAGATATTAAGAACAAGTTTATAATTCGTTGAGCATTAAGTCTGCAACCGTTTGAGTCATATTAGTTTTGAGTCTAATTATGAAGCTAGACTGTCTACGTCATAAAGAGTCAGAAAAGATGCAGTGAGAGTGTCACAGAGGATTCTACTTTTTCAGTGGAATTAGATGCAACTTATGAAGTATTGACTTATGAAGTTGCATAATGACTTTATAAACTAGAAGTTTTGTATTGTTGTTGTGCTTGCGGTTGTCTTCATATTATTTTGGATTTGATCCCTAAATACTTGGACAATTCAGTAGCTGTAGCACAATACTGATGTAGCATCAGAGTCATATTAATGTATAATTGAATTCTACAAAATATGAATGATGCTGGCTATGGGAAACAATGGTGTTTTTTTTGAAAAACTCAATATGTTATAGCAGACCTACTTATGATTGCCTACCTCTTAAGTACTAGGTGAGCTTTTGAGGGCCATGCGTATACGATACATATTGAGATGTATATATGATACCGTGGATTTGCACAAGAGAAAGTGGGAGAAATTGTTGGGGTTGGTGCTCAGAGCGCCAATCCGCATCGTATTTATGTCTGATTCATGAATACGATCAATTCATTTTTCCATAATATTACTTATTTATGGTTGCACCTCTTGTTTTTATATACGTATTCGATCTGATTACGATTAGATTAAAACTAAATGTGGTTTAGTGATATGTATATATTAGACAAAGGCCCGATAATATATAATGCAGTACACAGTTACAAAGGTAGTTTGTAATTGACATTGGGAAGTGTCACTGCTAAATGTATATTATCAAATATAGTTTCTGGTCAAGATTTACTAACACGGGTCGATTAGTCAAATCCATTGAGACCAGTACATGTCATATATCGATACTTGGTCCGATGGTTTATCCCAATGAACTATGAGTCTGTGGAGACTCGTATAGACGTGTAGGTGTTTATAGTGGATAAACACTGAACGACTCATCGAATATTCTTAATAGATGGTACACCAACGTCAATAAGAATCTTCTCGGATTGAGTAGCATAGTGGTCATTCGACTTGAAACACCAATGTGGATGTATGAGACATCATCCACACTTAGATGGCAGTCACGTCACCGATCTATTTAAATCAGACTTCCGCATGTTCGTTGGGTGTGGACCGATCCTCAGGATATCCTGTGTGTGTCAAGATATGATCCGTCATTCTGTGTACAGAGCATAGATAGTTCATATGTGATTAGCAATCGGTTAAATCTATTGCCATAGTATACTTCGGAAGTGAGTTCCGAATGTTATTTATAGATTGCTAATAGATACGTTAACGAGATTATACCTATAGAGATTTAACGTTTATATTTATATCTCTGGGATAATCTGGATGCATGTGACATAGGGATTATACATATGCAATGACCTCGACCTGTATGATTAAGCAAGTTTATCTGTGGTCGTCATAATTTACGAGTGGGTAAATTATGAACACGAAATTGAATTTTGTGACAGATATACTTTAATCTAGAGAGTCTCACTAATGAAATATACTCGTAGAGCACTAGGGCGACTATTATAAATAATGGTGATTATTTATAAATCGTTTAACTGTTAAACGAAAAATACATGCAAATGGGCTGAAACGTCATTTCCTAATTAATGTGCATTTGTATTTAATATATGATATTATTAAATACACATTAATAAATTGTCAAATAAATGTATTTGACATATATCATTAATATATGTATTTGTGATATTTAAAGTAAATATAATACATATATTTAGATATTTATATTTAATTAATTAATTAATTATTATTTAATTGTTAAATAATTAAAGTAATTAAAATATGAAATATCTATGATGATATTTATTTAGGAAATGATTATTAGTTAAATGTTTGACTTTACATTAAAGGAAAAAGTAGTCAAATGAGTTTGACTTCCTTAGATATTTGTTTAAAGTGTTTAAATTTGAAATATCAATTTCCATTTCATTTAGGGTGAATTTCGGCCAACCCATTTAATATATAAGTGTTATATTTTTTTCATTTGCCATAACCTAGTTCTAAGCCTCCAAATTAAACATGAAAAGTTAGAGAGAAAAAGTGAAGAACCTTGAAGAACATCTAAAGAAAAACTTGGATTTAGTAAGTATTTCCACTTTGCTATTAGAGGAAAATTTGTTCCTTTTGTTCTAGGCTATAACATAGCTTGTTCTTAAGTTTTTCTACTCTTTGTTGTTTATGTTTTTTTAGTGTTGGAAGTTTTGAACATGGGTGTTTACATGTATGATAGTTAAAGAAAGCTTATAAGTTGTTATTAAGCATTCTTTTGGTCATTTGATGATCTAGTTGCCATTCTAGAGTTTTTGGGACACTCATTAATGATCTAGAATTGTTCTAGAGTTATTTCAAAGTGGTGAGACCTGTTTGGTGTGGTAGAGACTTGATTGAAATATTGGTTTTGTTTAATTTGGTTTAATTTGTTCAATTTGATGAATTTGAAAAATTAGGGTTTATTTTTTTTTTCTAAATTTGGGGCTTTTCATATATGTGTTGTGTAATGATGTATATATGATGTATATCAAGTTTGGTGATGATTGGATTTCATATTGACTTGTTTTGAACAAGATTGGACTAAAATGCACAAGTTGGAAACCTTAAGGGCCTTCTCGGCAATTTTGGTTTTTTGTGGGATTTGTGTTGTAATTTATATTCTCATGTATTGTACATGTTGGAAATCATTTTATAACTGATTTGGATTCACATAAAATTGTATTTGACAATTTGAGGACTAAAATGAACAAAATGTAAATTTTGGGGACCCCACATCAATTTGTAAGAAATTATGGTTTTGTGTTGTAATTTGTATTTTGACATGTTGGACATATTGTAAATCATTTTAGAAATGATTTAGAATCATTCAAAATTGTATTTGACAATTTTTTGACTAAAATGATCAATTTGCAAAGTTGTGAGGTAATTCGGTAATAACCAAGAAATTTGATTTCTTGTGTAATTTTTCAGAATTTGATAATTGGGTAATTAAATAAACAAGTTTATTTAATTGATCCAAGAAAAATTTTGAAATCGGAAAATTTTGATTTTCCGCGATTCTGCTGCGTTATCGGATTCCCGCCATATAACCCCAACACATATGTGGTGTCTTTGATTAATGTAAATATTAATATGATTAATATTGAGAAAATTAGATTTAAAGTATGAAAAATGATATTTTTGGCACCCATATCAGATCTGGAAATTATAAAATTTTGCTGATGAAAAATATGTTGTTTAAATGTATTGGATGTATATTGGGCATTGGAATAATTGCCAGAAAGTGTTTCAAAGTGAAAATATACGAAAACGACGAAAAATGACGTTACCGGATGAGTTTCGGGCTTATCGGGTAATGACTATCCAAACAGTGAATTGACCACTTTTTGGGCAGCCCATGAACTGCCCAAGTACTATTAGGGCTGATCTGGGCAACCCCCATATGTAGTCGTTGATCGGTTCGAGTAAAGACACGTTTTATGTTATTTTACGGATAAACGTTTTCGTAAAAGTTTCACGATATTTTCTATATTATTAATATTGTTATTTGATAATAAATATAACATGTTTGGGTAAAATACGAATGAATTATTCATGTTGGATATTGAATAATTTATTTGGTGAGTTTAAAAGTTTTTAAATTTACGATTTCGCCTGAACCGCGCCTTTCCGCTGCGCCTTTGAGAAAATCCCAACAAAAATGGTATCAGAGCGAGTCTGATCCTACATCCATTATATTTTTCATGCTTGATATATGATATTTAATCTAATTTTATTATTTCCTCATGCAAGTGAAATTAATTTGATTAATTTCGGATTGTTTGACAATAGGAAAATCCCTATTAAATAAGGCATTAAAGTAACTTGTATTAGGAATATTTGTTTCTTGGTTCGCCTTGTCAGTACGGATGTAAATATTTTCCCGATGTTGTAGTTGTATCGTGCCAAAGCTGTGCAATTATGGCTGATGGTATTTCATTTGCATAAGTAAAACTTATATGATAAGAGACAAATTCAAGTGAAAGTGGAAATCCTGAACGTGTCAAAGCTGTCAGGACTACTTCGGTAGCTTGAGTTTGTCACTAACAAGTGAAGCCTTGATACGCCTCTTGTGAACGTGTCAAATCTGTCACAACGAGAAATAGGCAGGACCAAAATCAGAAGTCACAGTGAGTGTGATTGACAATAAGTTGTCTACCTGTGAATATACGTAGGCGAGAACGTGTCAAAGCTATGAGTCGAAATTTATTCATGGGGTCCACATCCCATTATAGAATTAAATTTAATTATTGGATTCCCATTTTTCGTTGGGGATTACGGTATTATGTAAAGTAGTGGGAGGCACTGCTGGGTTAAAAATCCATAACTAAGGTAGTGTGTAATATTATGAAAATTGTCATTTATGTTTTTTTCCTTTATTCTATAGTGTTGATAGAATTAAACTTTTAATCCACTGCATGCATATTATATATGTATATATATATATATATATGTTTTTTGACTTTCCTTATGTTTACAGATTTCTAGAATAGATCTAGATTAAGAATAGGCTTGGATGTTAGATTAGTCAAAACCATCGGGAACTATTATTCCGATTTTCTAAAAAAATCAAGATGGTTAGTGACTTAGTTGTTAAGTCACATTAGGTAATCTAAATAGACATCCGTTTTGGGATATAATTCT
The DNA here is from genome assembly GCA_019454045.1 of Zanthoxylum bungeanum. Lineage (NCBI taxonomy): Eukaryota > Viridiplantae > Streptophyta > Magnoliopsida > Sapindales > Rutaceae > Zanthoxylum > Zanthoxylum bungeanum. Next base: position 116,007 of record SKCR01028653.1, read on the forward strand.
GAAGAGAGAATAGTTTTTTTTTTTTGCAGTAAGAATTGAATTGAATTAGTTCATGCCTCGAGATTCTTGACTGGCATTAAGAAAACTTCATTCGGTATTTTTTATCTGATAATGACCTTTCTTGGATTTAGTGACCTTTAAAGGTAATGTGTCTGACACAATTTGATAATCAATTATTTATAATTGTTGTAAATAGTTGAAGGCAAAATATAAAGCTAAAGAAATGAGATGTGTATAGTTGTGTGTAGAGAATATCGATTCTCACAATACGACAACTATAGGTATTGGATACCAGATCTCCCGTCTAGTTATTTAAAGTATTGTTTAATGATTATTTTGATATATGATATTAGAACTTGCGACTATTGGATATTTGCTTGTTCTTTATAAACAGTTATTTCATATTTTAATATGACTAGTAGTGTCATTGATGAAGAGATAAACATTAAGAAAAATATTTGGCTAAGTAAATAACTTAGAATAATGTTTTATGAGATTTTATCACATTAGCATTAGATGCTTATTCCGTATGGTAATGGATGGTCTAATACGAGATCGCACCATATATCATTATCCATTTAATGAATATTGTATTCAGGATTGTGATTAAATATCATTTAACCCATGATCATCATTGGACCACAGATTTATTAAACTAATACAGTGGATTTATGTAGTTTAATGAATTATAAATTACAATTGATAGTTTTTTTTTACTTCATAACTTAGTTAATGAATTGCCATGACTTAGTTACGTGTTTCTAAAAGAACACATATTGAACGTCTTGAATAGTACAAGAACTTTCAATATGTTTCTGATGAAACGCAAATAGAATATTTTGACTTGTTCAAAGATATTCAATCTGAAGTTTTGAAAACTTTATCTTTAAAATTCATCATAAATCTTTGAATTATTCAAAGATATTTGATACGATCAAACATATTAATTCATGGAAATTAGTACTAAGATTATTCAATGAATATGATTCTTACTCAATATTATTCTTCTACGATTTCACCATGATGGAATTGATTAGTGGGAGAAATCAAATCTTATATGATTTGATTCGTTTGATATTGAGTGTTACCAAATTAGTTTCGATAGTCTTGAGGATATGCTCTAGTAACACTAATTTATCTTTTTTTAATTAAGATTCCATTAGTTTCTATAGTTACGTATATGATATGTATAGGTAGAAAATTCAAATCTTGAAAAGTTTGAGATTTGAATCTTTCTTTTGTATAATGATTATATAATTAAAAGTACTTACGCCTTGGAGGTACAAGTAAAAATTTATCATTTATTATATCAAATAAAATACAATATTCTATTAAAATTATTTTATTACTTGGTGTGTAACATCAGATGTTGACCATCGAAGAAAAGACTTGACTTATTGAAGTCAAATGTGAGAATGATAAAATATAAATGGAACTACATAATTAATAAGATGAAAATACCCTTAGTCATCTTCCATATAAGTCCAATAGGATGTCAGAATCATTTGCGAAGTATTTGATACTAAATGGTTCTGTTGTTTTCTTATCGAAGAAAATTATCCTATAACTTATAGTGGGAGAGATATTTGATATGATTCCGAAAGTTAGCATTAAACCATAGATCTATGGTTGTTCATAGCTTACTATGATCAAGTTTTGAACTTGATTAAGCTTTCGTTATGAATCGTTCATAAAATGTGCAAATGGTTTCCACAACAAAAGCAAAGTGAGCTTATTTAAAGGTTTCACATTTACAGTATGACAGTGAGAAATGTTATACTCATCAATCTATTGTAGATTCTGAGGAAATTTATCTCTAGTCACACAAATTGAACAATTCAAGATCTGTTGGTTAATTTTGATATTAAACTATGTATTTTAGTTAGGAATGCAAAGTGGTGTTCCTGAATGGTTTCTTGGGATAAAAGATCCATTGTGATTTCTTTGTTTGAATAGGTCATTCTAGAATAGCCCTGGAGTTTGTATTCTGCTAAGATCACAATTTAATATACTAGCTTATAGAGACTATTGTAGACTCAGTTGAGATTTCCGGAAATCTGTGTTATCTAATTTTGATATCATTTAGATCGTCTGATTTTATCAAAGCATAGAGAATACAAATGTGGTAGTAGGGTTAGTGGGAGCATACATATTTCTTTCTAGTATTGTATATCCTAACGGCATTAACATTACTCATGTAATAATGAGATATTTATTAGGTAAAAGGTTTACCTAAGTCTTCTTTTTCTCTGTGAAAGCAGTGGGAGTAGTCTTTGTTATATTTGATAAAACGTTTTATATATGATATAAAAATAAGAGACTTGAGAGATACTCCTATTAGTCGTGCATTAGATATGATCTAATAAAAAACACAACAAGACTATATCTGTGACAGTTAGTATAACTGTTTGACAGTTAGTGTGTCTCTTGTATATAGTATTCATCATTCGTAAATGATGATTCATTTGTCGAAAGAGAAATTGATTAGAATGTCTAATCAATATTATACATCATAGGATGATGGTATAATGAATATTATATTATGTGCGATTAAAGATATCAATTTAATTGTAATTGTTACAAGCTATTTTTGATACCCGGTAGACCATATGATGGTTCTTGAAACATGTTTTTTATTATCATTGAGATATTAAAAACGAGTTTCTTATTTATGAAGAATATAGTCTGCAACAATTAGGTTCAGATTAGTTTTAAATCTAATTATGACGTTAGATAATTTATGTCATATAGAGTCAGAAAAGATGCAGTGGGAGTGTCACAGATGATTCTACTATGTTAGTGGAATTAATTGTAACTTATGAAGTATTGACTTATGAAGTTGCATAATGACCTTATAGATTAGAAGTTTTGATATTAGTGTTGTGTTTGTAATTGTCTGCGGAGTATTTTGGATTTGATCCATACATACATAGACAACTCAGTAACTGTAGCACAATGTTCATGTCGCATCTGAGTCATATTGATATATAACTTAGGTTCTACAAAATATGAATGATGCTAGCTAAGGGAAATAATTGGGTTTGTTGGACAAACTCAATATGTTATAGCTGACCTACTTGTTATTGTCTACCTCTTGAGTGATAGGTGAACTCTTGAGGGCCATGAGTATGTGATACACATTGAGATGTGTATATAATACTGTGGATTGACACTAGAGTAAGTAAGAGAAATTGTTAGGGTTGGTGCTCGGAGTGCCAATTCAGATCATATTTATGTCCGATTCATGAATACGAACAATTCTTTTTTTTTCATAATATTACTTACTTAATGGTTGCACCTCTTATTTTTATATACGTATTTGATCTAATTACGATTAGATTGAAACTAAATATGATTTAGTGATACGTATATATTAGACAAAACCCCAAGATTTACAACATAGTGCGCAGTTACAACGTAGTTTGTAATTGATATTGGGAAGCGTCATAATAAGTTGCATATTCTCAAATAAAGTTCCTACTCAAGATTTTCTAACACGGGTCGGTTAGTAAAATCCGTTGAGACCAGTACATGTCGTATATCGAGACTTGGTCCGATTGTTTATCCCAATGAACCATGAGTCTTGGGAGACTCGTATAAACGTGTATGTGTTTATTTGATAAACACTGAACGACTCACTGAATATTTCCTAATAGATGGTACACCAACGTTAACAGGAATCTTCTCGAGTCGAGTAGCATAGTGGTCCTTCAACTTGCGATACCATTGTGGATATATGGGACATCCTCCACACTTTGATGGCAGTCACGTCACCGATCTATTTAGATCATACCTCCACCTGCTCGTTGGGTGTGGACTGATGCTCATGATATCCTGTGAGTATCAGATAGAATCTGTTAATCCTGTGTACATCGCTTATATATCTTATATGTTGATGAGTGGTAAATAGATCACTATTTCTCACTCATTTAACTTAATATTTTATACAATTTCTTGAGTTTTGTGAATATTTTGATGTGTTTTGTGTTATTTTGTAGATAAATACAATAATCGGACTCTCTGGAGGCTATTCGGGACCAAAACAGTGGAAAACGGACAAAAAGGGCAAATATGTAAATTTCCTGCTAAAATGCGCCATTTTGCTAAAATACACCACTTTGCTAAAATGCACCGTACTAAAATACATCGTCTGCTAAAATACATTGGAGTCTGCTAACATGCGCCAGACACGTGTCATAATCAGAGAAGTTTGCTATCATGCGCCTTGCTAACATGCGTCTGCCACGTGTCAACATCACAGATATTCTTGCTAACGTGCATCGTGCCACGTGTCACCATCACATGCTGCCGACAATCAACATCGCCACGTCATTGCCACATCAGCATAATAATTCAATTGCCAACAGCCACCGGACACGTGTCACCATCTCCGCAGAAGCAGCGCCACGTGGCGCAAATCAACGGCGCATTGCGACACGCAAGGTTGTGCGCATCGCGACGCGCAAGGACCATAGACGCCTATGAATTCAGACCGATTTCAGAATTCAATTCATACTTTCTTCTAAGGGATTCCTTAAAAATACTCTGAAGATTGTATCTTGTTTGTTTATTTACAGCTTTCAGTATTTAATTTTCGCATTTGCACTTTCTTTTATTTACTTTTCAGTCTTTACTTTTCAGCATTTAATTTTATTTACTTTACGTAATTTACTGTATGTTATTTACTTTTCAGTATTTACTTTTCTGCAATGAGGAGGTAACTCCTCATTGCTAGGGTGAAAGGTTAAGCTTTTATTACTAATATTTAGATTAATCTCTCTTAATTGTAATATAATAACTATTTAAAATCTGACTTAATGAGGATATCGCCTTATGATCGGTTGGACTTAATGAAATTGGTTTTAACCTTACTAAACTGGATACCGCATGTATGGTCGGTTGGAATTAATTATTAAATTGACTTAATCAAGATACCGCCTATATGGTCGGTTGGTAATTATCACGCAAAGTTAATATATTATAATATGAGAGATATCTAAAATAGAAGTAATAAAAGTGGATCCTCTAACCCCCAGCATTTTCTTTTATTATACTTTTCCCTTTTTAATTTCCATCATTTACTTTCCAGCATTTACTTTATTTAATTTTCAGTATTTACTTTCCATCATTTAATTTATGTCATTTACTTTATTTAAGCTTTTATTAGCCTTAGATATGTGTCGTAACTAAGTCTGTTATCTGGGGCTGTGATGAATTCCAATATCACCGGTTTATAAGAGGTTATTTTATAGTTTCGGTAATATAAAGGTTTATTTATTAAGTCTTAAGCTTAATACTTCTTGTTAACTGGCCATTAATAAGATTGATCTGCTAATCTTAAAATAAACTTGATGGAAGATATTGTATATAAATAAAAAAACAATCAGAAAGTTGAGAAGGGAAAGACGAGAAGGCCAAGAAGCATTAATCAACATGGAACCTGAACCTTTGGAAATTGCACCACCAATTCCCATTCGAGACAGAACCATTCCGGTGGTTGACGGCTTCATTTCATGTATTTTACTTCCTCCCTTACCAGCAAATGCGTGTGACATCAAAACATGCATCCAGATGATACAACAGTCAGTTCAGTTTGTGGGGAATGCAACTGAAGATCCTAATGCCCACATCAGCAACTTCCTGGAAGTTTGCGGCACTTTTAATTACAACCGAGCGGCTGAAGAAGCAATGAGACTGTGTGTTTTTCCATATTCCTTGAAAGACAGAGCTAAGGCTTGGCTACATTCACTACCAGCAGGTTCCATCACAACTTGGAACACTCTAGCCACCAAATTCCTTGCAAAGTACTTTCCCCCCAGCCAGAACTACAAAGCTAAGGAATGATTTCACATCCTTTGTGCAACATGACTCAGAATCCCTCTGCGAAGCTTGGGAAAAGTACAAGGATTTGCTCAGAAAAATGTCTTCATCATGAGATTGCAAAGTGGCTACAAGTCCAAACCTTCTATAATGGACTTTCTGGACTGATGAGAACCACAATTGATGTTGCTGCTGGATGAGCTTTAATGGCAAAATGAGAAGATCAGGCCTGGGACTTAATTGAAGAAATGGCCAACAACAATTCATTGTGGCCAACAGAAATGAGCATGATCCAAAGAATTGCAGGAATTTATGAAGTTGGAGCCAACACAGCAGTGAATGCCAAGCTGGATCAGATATGCAAATTCATGGAAACTCTTAGCATGCAAGGCAATATTGGATCCACAAGTTCACCATATGGAGGAGCACCAGAGACAAACCAACATAAAGAAACAGTGAATTACGTCAATAATTTCAATAGACAGTGGAACAATCCATATTCCAATACCTACAACCCATGGTCGAGGAATCATCCCAATTTCGCATGGAGCAACAATTCAGGGGTTAATGAATAATCCACCACCACGATTCCAACAGCAAAGCCAGGAGCATGAAAAAGAACCAGGAATAGCGGAAGTGTTAGCTCAGTTAAAAAAATATGATGTTATGTTTCAAAGCCAATCAGCTTCTATAAAGGCACTGGAAAACCAAATTGGACAACTGGCCAATGCTCAGAGTTACAGACCGTAAGGTACCCTTCCTAGCAACACAGAACCAAATCCAATGAACATGAGGAAGGAGCAATGTCATGCCATCATTTTAAAAAGTGGTATAGAAATCAACAAAGATGTTGGAATCAAGGCATCCATTGAAGAAGTTCCAAAAGAAAGCAGCGAAGCAGTTCCACAGATGGAGGAAAAAGAAGCAAATGAAAAAGATCAAGAAAGAATCACTCTACCTCCACCTTTTTCGACAACGTCTCCAGAAAAAAAAAACTAGACAAGCAGTTTGCTCGATTCCTGGAGATCTTCAAAAAGCTGCATATCAACATTCCATTTACAGAAGCTTTGGAACAAATGCCTAGCTATGTCAAATTCATGAAAGACATTCTTTCACGAAAGCAAAGATTGGGAGATTACGAGACAGTAGCATTGACAGAAGAATGCAGCGCTATCATCCAGAGGAAGCTTCCCCCAAAGTTGAAAGATCCTGACAGTTTCACCATTCATTGCATCATAGGAGAGCATAACTTCGGTAGGGCTTTGCGTGATCTAGGTGCAAGTGTTAACTTGATGCCTTTTTCTATTTTCAGGAAATTACAGATTGGAGAAACAATTCCCACCTCAGTCTCTCTGCAACTTGCTGATAGAACGCTCGTATTTCTGAGAGGTGTAGTTGAGGATGTGCTGGTCAAGGTTGACAAATTTATTTTCCCATCAGATTTTATTGTCCTTGATATGGAGGAAGACGAAGACGTGCTGATCATCCTCGGGAGACCATTCTTGGATACAAGTCGAACTGTTATTGATGTAAAAAAAAAGAACTAACCATGAGGGTACAAGACCAAGAAGTAACATTCAATGTTTTCAAAGCCATGAATTTCCCGGATGACGAAAAGAATGAGGAATATTTCAGACTTGATGTGAGAGATAGTACCATCCAGAACCCAAAAGAAAAGAAAAATCCAACCGACGAACTTAAAGTATGTCAACTGCCTGAAGATAAAGCGTACTGCACACTGAACAAGTTAACTCTTGAACTACAAGCAACTGAAGAGAAAAGACTCCACCAACTCAAAAAATTGGAGGAATTCCACACACATCCTTTCGAGAATGCCAAACTGTACAAAGAAAATGCCAAGAAGAGACATGATGAGAAGTTAGTGCGCATACAACTGGAACCGGGGTAGCGGGTATTGTTCAGCAAATCAAGGTTGAAATTTTTCTCTGGAAGGTTAAAATCACGGTGGTCAGGTCCATTCTTAATCACTCAAGTTTTACCAGAAAGAACCGTTGAGTTACATGATCCCAATTCTAATGAAACATTCAAGGTTAAAAGTAAGCATGTCAAGCACTACTGGGGAGAATCATTTGAGCGACAAAAAGAAAGTGTCACACTTTCAGATCCAGCCTAACATTCGGGCAGTCATGTCTAGCTGACGACTTTAAACTTAGCACTAGCAGTGAGGCAACTCATGCAATTTGTGTATATATTGTAATTTGGTGTGTTTTATTTTTTGTGTTTAATTTGTGTAGGTAAATTCACATTTCATGATGGAATAAGTTCTCTCAAATCTTCACAAGCAATTTCTTTCTCTCCCTCAAATCTCTCTGATGAAAGTCTACAAAGTTTGCTTGGAACGAATGAGACTTTTAATGATCAAAGGTATTCCTAATGATATTCGTTGGATTATTGAAGCACGGGTCTGATTGGCATGTGAGTCCTCTGACTCTTTTATTTCGTATCTGCCTAGTTTAGGAAGAAGCACATATGCTAGAAAGAGAATAGCTAAAAGAATGGTTGTTTGCTATAAATATGCTTGCATGACATGTAATACTCGTTGTCGTTCTTTAGGAATGGTGTCTGATAACCGTGAAGATAAAAATCAAATTCATTAGGGATGGCTTGAGTAAGAAGTCTTTGGATGACATATCTAAGACTCTTGAGACGCATTCCAGTGGATATGTGCATCATGCAATTCACATTTATATACACAATTCTGAAAAGAAAGACAACAGTTCAGTCTCGGGAATCTGACTCTAAAATACCATGTTTGCCAATTTATAAGAAAACTGGATGGAAAACTTATCACTGACGCATAGACTTCATTCAAGCCGTTACTTCATGTAAATATTATTTTCTTTTTGTCTTTAACTAATAATTGTGATTTATTTTGTTATTTTCTTTTATTTTCTCCTACAGGATACAGACTTTTTGACTTTCACGATATATTTCATTGTTTAGCTAATAATTATCATCTGGCAGGTACTAGTGCTATTATTACTCACTCTTTTTTAGGTTCTATAAATTCAACTCATCATTGCACTCTTGAAGACATCCAGAGTTGAGAAATAAAAAATGGAAGTCACTTCAAGAAGACGAGTTGTAAACATCTGTGTGTTTTGCGGTACTAGTGTTGATTCTAAACCAGAATTCGTAGCGGGAGCACAGGAATTGGGTCAAGTCATTGCTGAAAGGAATATGCACTTAGTATATGGCGGTGGCAATCTTGGACTAATGGGGATCGTTTCAAGGGCTGTACAGGAAGAAGGTAGTCAAGTTCTGGGAATCATCCCAAAACCTTTGGCAGAGGCGAATCTTATAGGACCATCAAATGAAGAGGAACTAATTGTGTCAGGTATGTCTGAACTACTGGTGGAAATGATTAACTGTACTTATGCTTTTATTGCTTTTCCAGGTGGCTTGGGCACGATGGAGGAAATTTTTACAGTATTATATTGGGTGAACTTGAACATACACTAGAAACCGATTGGACTGTTTAACGCTGATGGATTTTATGATTTTCTTTATGTGTTTCTTGATGATGCCCGGAGAAATGGATTCGTGTCAAAACCTGTAAAAGAACTCATCTTCACTGCCGAAACTGCCCAAGATTTAATTGACCAAATCTTAGCATTTGAACCACAAATTGACCCTATCATTTCCAAGATAAACTGGTATGATAATGATCGTGGTAAGAAGCATCGAATAAATCTAGATCTTAACCTTTAATTTTCTTTTTTTTTTGATGTAGAATTTTAGCTAACCATGTAATATTTTCTAAACTCTTCTCTTACTTTTTAGACATTGGGGACAATGTCTCATTTAGGTTTGGGGGAGGGGAATAGTTGACTAGTATCTTATTTTTATTGTGTTGTTTTTATTTGATTTTTAGTCAAAATTTTTTGAAAAATTAAAAAAATTACAAAAATTAAAAAAAAAATATTTTGTATTTTTGTGTTTTTAATTTGATTAATCAGGTGAAATTGGTGTGAGATAGATGTGCAAGGAATTTACACTCCTGAGACGTATCCCAACCTATTTCATAACAAGTTAATTTTTATTTATTTCATTTTGAATTATTTAATTTGTGAATTCTCCATAAAACTGATTAAAATGAATCTTCATATGCTCAATGACATGTATTATCAACTTGCATGGTAACATACGGACATGAGCTGTAATTGAAAATTTTGTAATATGCAGTGCTCTAGTTTAATTGGAAGAAGCATCTAAAAAAGCGATGGGATAAAAAAAATGTCTGAGATCCGAGTTATTAAGTCTGCAGGGGTGTTTTAACACCTAGTACCCTAAAATCAACTGGTTTGGGAGTCACTAACCCAAAGCTCGCTACATGGATTGAAGATGTTGTAAAAAATATATTTATATCGGAAATCCGAGTAATTAAGTCTGTAGTGGTGTCTTAACACCTAGTGCCCTAAAGCCAACTGGTTTGGGAGTCACTGGCCCAAAGTTCGTTACATTGATGGAAGATATTGTATATAAATAATAAAAAAATCTCATAAAAATGAGAAAAATATTCCATTGCTAAAAAAAGTGTGGAATTCTGATATAACTTTAGGATAAAATATTACTTTCTTTTCAACTACACTTATGAATATTGTGGGAACAATGAGTTGATTAATATCTTGTTAGCTGTGTGTATGGAGAATGGTAAAAATAATCGGAGAATTTACTTATTCGGTAATTTAGAAAGAAATAAATCAACTTCTAACTTGCATAAGGAGTTTCACTTGTTTAGTCACTAACTTGTTTATTCTCCTTTCTCTTGTCTTTCTGCTTTTGTGTGCATTAGTATTAGATTGACGTTTGTGGGTATCATCGTTGTAAGCCCTCACGAGACTACAACTCATCCACTAGGGACACCTAAGGGTTTAAAGGCTTGTTGCATACGCTAAATGCAACCGTGATCTCTACGAAAGTGGTTTAGTTTAATTTTATTTTAAAGATGTTTATGTTATTTTATCTTGTTGTTTTGCTCGAGCACTAGCAAAATGTTAGGTTTGGGGGTGTGATGAATGGTAAATAGATCACTATTTCCCACTACTTTAACTTAATATTTTGTATAATTTCTTGAGTTTTGTGAATATTTTAATGTGTTTTGTGTTATTTTGTAGATAAATAAAATAACAAGACTCTCTGGAGGTAATTCGGGACCAAAACAGTGGAAAACGGACAAAAAGGGCAAAAATATAAATTTCTTACTAAAATGCGTCATTGGCTAAAATACGCCGCTTTGCTAAAATGCGCCGTGTTAAAATACGTCGTCTGCTAAAATACGCCGGAGTCTGCTAACATGCACCGGACACGTGTCACAATACGAGAAGTTTGCTATTATAAGTCTTGCTAACATGCGTCTGCCACGTGTCAACATCACAGCTATTCTTGCTAACGTGCGTCGTGCCACGTGTCACCATCACATGCTGCCGACAATCGACATTGCCACGTCATTGCCACATCAGCACAATAATTCAACTGCTGACAGCCACCGGACACGTGTCCCCATCTCCGCAGAAGCCGCGCCACGTGGCGCAAATCAACGACGTGTCACGACGCGCAAGGTTGTGCGTGTCGCGACGCGCAAGGACCATGGACGCCTATAAATTCAAGCCAATTTCAGAATTCAATTCATACTTTCTTCTAAGGGATTCCTTAACAATACTCTGAAGATTGTATCTTGTTTGTTTATTTACAGCTTTCAGTATTTAATTTTCGCATTTGCACTTTCTTTCATTTACTTTTCAGTCTTTACTTTTCAGCATTTAATTTTATTTACTTTACGCAATTTACTTTCTGTTATTTACTTTTCAGCAATGAGGAGGTAACTCCCTATTGCTGTGGTGAAAGGTTAAGCTTTTACTACTAATATTTAGATTAATCTCCCTTAATTATAATATAATAACTATTTAAAACCTGACTTAATGAGGATGTCGCCTTATGGTCAGTTGGACTTAATGAAATTGGTTTTAACCTAACTAAACTGGATACCGCCTGTATGGTTGGTTGGAATTAATTATTAAATTGACTTAATCAGGATACTGCCTATATGGTCGGTTGGTAATTATCATGCAAAGTTAATATATTATAATAAGGGAGATATATAAAATACAAGTAATAAAAGTGAATACTCTAACCCCCAGCATTTTCTTTTTATTATACTTTTCTTTTTTTTAATTTTCAGCATTTACTTTACAGCATTTACTTTATTTAATTTTCAGCATTTAATTTATGTCATTTACTTTATTTAAGCTTTTATTAGCCTTAGATATGTGTCGTAACTAAATCTGTTATCTGGGGTTGTGATGAATTCCAATATCACCGGTTTATAAGAGGTTATTTTATAGTTTGTGTAATATAAAGATTTATTTATTAAGTCTTAAGCTTAATGGTTCTTGTTAACTGGCCATTAATAAGATTGATCTGGTAAACTTAAAATAAACTTGACAAATGAATTTTAGGTTTCAGCCTTAGACTTAATAGCCCACGATCTTCCTTGAGGATAAATAACCATTTAATAGATTTCCTTACAGGATAGACATATACATGTCGGGCGGGGGTAGACATAATTGGAACTTAATCTTAATGAATTCAGGTAACTTGGTTGACATAGACGTATAATTAATTGGGTTACACTGGGTATTTGCATCTGACCATCGAGGTTTTTGCATAATTTCGTGTTCCGGGTTAGTAAACCAATATATTACACAAACATGAAATAACCACTTCATCTTTAAAAAGATATTGGAAAGACTCACAACAATGGATAGTTTTATAATATTGAATTTTCATCAATTTACTTTCGCACAATTTTATTTACTTGTTTTAAGTTTAAAGTCACCATCCAATCAAACAATCAACTCATTAGATACTCGTAAAAATTTGGCTTCATAAATTAATAGCTTAGGTATTAAGTCCTCGTGGGATCGATACTTTTTATACTACTTGAACAATACATGCGCTTGCGTTATACGTGAGTGATTACACACCGGTTATATGTGTTTACGATCTAGTAAATCCATGGTCGTGGTATACTTTGGAAGCGAGTTCCGAGTGTTATTTAGATATCGTAAATTTGAAAATCGACTATATTATACCTTAGGGATTTGACGTTCCTATCTATATCCCCGATATAATAATTGATAGCCTGTGACAGATGGATTATACGTATGTAATGATCTCGACCTGTATAGTTTAGCGAGATTATCCGTGGTCGTCATAATTTATGAGTGGGTGAATTATGGACACGAAATTTGATTCAGTGACGGATAAACCTAAACTTAGAGAGTTCCACAATATGAAGTGTACTCGTTGTGCACTTGGACAACACATTATGAATAATACATATTATTCATAATACTTTACCAGATTAAATGAGTTAATTCGAATCGTTTAAACGGTTAAATGAAAATACATGCATTAGGAGATTTTAGTCAATTAATAATTAATATGTATTTATATTTGATATAAAATTTGATTTGATACATATTAATTAATTGTCAAATGAGTTTTTGATTTTAGTTCCCGATTTTACATTCTTGTGAAATCGGAAACCGAACAGTTCGATTTCAAAACCGATAACCAGATCTAGGTGGGGGCCTCAGCCCCTCTTATAAAAAGACATAATAAAGTAGGTAAAGCTTAAATTAATTTTTTATCTCAATTCGAGCTGATGTTGCAGATAAATAAATCTCTTTGAAAACCTTTTATGTGAAGTCCCCAAGGGTTATCATTGTAATATGAATAATAATGATATAAATACAAAATTGAATGATTAACTTCAATGTGCTAAATAATTACTTATCTAATCATTTCTCTACAACGTAGTGAATTGTATGAAGGCCTTGTCACACGTGTATATACGTAATCAATTAGGATATAAATTTTATATAATATAGTATTATTTTATTTTAAATCTCGATCATCACTAACCTAGTTGGATTCAATTGTACTAATAGCGTGAAAATATTGATTCAGTGAAAATTAAATTAAATTTTCATAAACAATTTTAGTTAATTTTCAGATAAATCAAAATTATTCTATTAATAAATTAATATATAATATTTTTAATAAGTTTTCAAATTAAACGAGACGACCTCCATATAACTATTCTTATCCGTATGGTTATTATTATTTTTTTACCGACCGGTTAATCCTTGATTTTTTAACCGTAACCGAAATTTTCGGTTAAATAAAAGTGTGACCGATTTAACCAATTTATGACACATAACCATTAACCAATTAACCATTATATTTCGGTCGGTTATGGTTAATTCGGTTATTAACCAATCCAATAAATTAAAATTTAATATTTTCTTATAATTTTTAATTAGTAAAATTATATATGATGTAGGTCGGTTCTACCGATTTTTTCGGAACGTTTCAACCAGTCGAACCATTGACGCATTAAATTTTTTGGATCACTAATTCGATCACATATCTGATTCTAAAAATATTGATTCTAACTAACATTTGATTAAATATATCTATATTTAATTACATGTGAGAGAAATATAAACCATCGATGATTGTCACGGCCTCATATTTCCTTCCAAACTTGCCATGTTAGAAATTTTAAGGGTCACGAATCCACCACGATGCAAAATCTACACATTTGAAATTTTAATTTTACCTTTAAATTCTTAAGAGAAATTAAAAAGAGTCAAAACCAAGCTGTTAATGCAGCTTGTCATTTGAATTTTATTAATTTTATTTTCGGGTAGTATTATCAAATCAATATAACTTCAACCAATTGAGAGTTTACATGCAGACTATCTTAACTCTAAAAAATTAAAGGATTCGCACGCGCTAATATATATATATATATGGTTTAATTTCGGTTAATCGGTCGGTTCGATTATACGAATCTCATAACCGTAACCGAACCGAATAACCAAAAAAATTAAAAAATTAACCGCAATAACCGATTTAACCGAACCGTAATAAAAAAATGGGTCGGAATGGTTCGGTTAATCGGTTAAAACCGATTAACGCACGCCTCTAACCTTATCATCAATTTAACTGTTGACAAAATACCAACATAAGCAAATTAAATTAATAAACTTATATAGAAGATATGGGGGGTCATGGGCACGTGTGTATATGTGACTTTCTAAATACAGACGGAAGAAGTTCAAGAGATACAATAGTCAAACCTACAGCCGCCGGTAACCGTACATGTGTACGGTATGGGACGGTGGCTGGCGGTGCAATAAATTATAAAAGGTGAAAGCTTAATGAAAATAATAACAATAATGGAGGACAGAACAACTTTTGTATAGTACTGAAACTCGTTTTCAAGTATTAGCTTGATCCAGCTAGCTAACCTAAATCCTCTCTCAAATCTTGACTAAAAATAGTTAAAGCTTTTCTTCTTGACTTGCCTATGGATTTTTATTTTTGTTACTATTATTTTCATTTGGGATAAAATCAATGGTTTGGTAGCTAGAAATAGGTAAAACAAATATCATGTTATTTTTTTTTTGAATCATTACAAATTTCGTCGTGAAATCACTCAATTCTGGCTTAAATGGAGCATGTAAAATTTCAGAATATTGTTAAATAAAATACTTTTCGAGTTTAAGTGTAGCAGGTAAAATCCCTGATTATCTCAAGCTTTTACAAGAAACGCACTCACTGAATTCGAACACAGAATCTCAATATGATATCTTAAGTCATACACCACCAAGATAGGCCTCTCGAGGACATGTCATATTTATTAAAGAATATGGAATCAATATCCAAATGGTACTAGGAAATCTATTTTGAATATTGATTCTATATTCCTTAACAATATTTATATAGGGAAAATGCGTACTTTGTTACTTATCATAAAGTTATTTGCTTCATTTTCTGTAAGGTTTTTGTTGGGATTAGGGTTAGAATATCATTTGATCTTAGAAGTCCTCCACCCCTCGGTCACTGGTATCGCTTCATAGTTTTGATGTTCCAACATTCTTTACATAAAATCCCAAGGGATTGCCTCAGTGGTAAAGGTTTTGAGCTTGAGTGGTTTGCTCCCTCTCAGGTTCAAAGTTCGAATCTCATTAGATGCATTTTTTTGGGGTCATGCCCCTGGTGTGAAAAGCCATCGACTTACCCTGATCTATGTTGGGA
The DNA here is from genome assembly GCA_019454045.1 of Zanthoxylum bungeanum. Taxonomy (NCBI): domain Eukaryota; kingdom Viridiplantae; phylum Streptophyta; class Magnoliopsida; order Sapindales; family Rutaceae; genus Zanthoxylum; species Zanthoxylum bungeanum. The sequence continues at coordinate 131,961 of SKCR01028653.1, forward strand.
AACTTTTGAGGGCATGGGATTTAGGTCCCGGAGATTAATCGAGGTGCGCGTAAGCTGGCTCGGACACCCCGGTTAACCAAAAAAAAAAAAAAACATTCTTTACATAAGTTGGGTTTTTCAAAATACAATGCCTTCAAAAAAAAAAAAAAAATTTATCTTCCTAATTACACAAATTAGGTACATTAATTGTTTATTGTAAAAACATCAATCACTGCTTGTTTCTTATGTAAAAAAATGTTAGAATTTATTGGGAAAAAAATAGTATATATATTGGATTTCTAGATGGATGGGTGGTTTTGGAGACGGACCATACATATGGATAATTAAGGTCTCGAATTTAATCAAATCTAAAAAAATAACACTATTATAATAAAAAATCAAAATATATATCTCTTATTAGTGAAGAGCTCCATATATTAATTGGAAACTCGTACATGATTTCCCAAAATTCAGTGCCATCCTTATCTAGTTCTAAGTTGTTTTTCACACACACAATTTGCATATAAATCCATGTAAATTATTTCTTCGAATGAATTTTCTTAAAATATATATATATATTATATATATCCTTAAAATTTGTTTGATGAACCGCAACTCCTTACAAATACAATCAGAACTGATTAATCAATTTAAAGGCTTTGAATTAATCTTCTAGGAAATTCATGTCATAAAACTAATACATATAATCTAAAATCTAAATATTTAAATTTCAACATAACAACTACTAGTCATAAAAAATAATTTCTTACAAGTCAAAATGAATTCACGTACCCGATTATTTGTGATTTATGATTAATTCGATTTTCGTCAGTAACAACTTCGACAACTTCAGCAGATTGACAAACCTTTATTTTTTTGCCGAAAATCTATTGTTAACAATATATATATATATATATATATATATATATATATATATATATATATATATATATATTACCACACCTTCGATTAAAAAATATATTATAACTTAAGAGTTTCTTAATATAAATTTAAGATTGTTAATTTGTTAAGAACAACTAATTAACAGAATTTACTGATCGATTTGTGAATTATAAGTTAATCAGGATAGTCCCCGAGTGCTTGGTCCAATGAGTTGAGTCTTGTCCTGCCACTTGGGAGATTAGGGTTTAACTCATAGGAGCAATATTTGTAAAAGTCTGGGACAGCACTAGGTTTTACCTACTCAGATCGGGGTCCAATGACACATGATATGAGATGAGGAGAGGGTTTTCCGGTATTCCAAAAAAAAAGTTAATTAGGATCTCATTTTGGGTTCGAATTCAGAGAGTGTGTTACTTGTAACAGTTTGGGACAATCGAGGATTCTATCTACTTCACTTAAGTTCGGAAGAAGTGATTTAACGGTGAGATTTCTAATCATAGAAAAAATAAATAAAAATTAATCAGCTTCATTTATGAAGAAAACGTGGTGGAATAGCAAACCTTTGCGGAAACAGCAATAATACTAAAAAAAATGAGGAGGTTAATTAAGAATTATTACATGATATTTTATAATTTATATACTGGTAATGGGTCCGTACAAAATACTAAAGAGTTGAAATGAACAAGACCAGATGACCGAGTCCACTCCTTACTGCCACGTGTCAGTAATCCGCGTTTATGAACAGGATCCATATCAAGAGATTCAAGAAAATGGGCAAGTCGGCGGATTTGACTAGGGTTTCTCGTTACCTTAATTTTTATAGTATGATTTAGTTACCATGAGATTTGATTATATTATAATTGTATTGTTTCAATAGTTGTTGTTTCAACTTTGATGCCTCATATACCTATACACTTATAATATAGTTCTATTGAGCTTAATAACCCTACTTCGAGATTATTATTTTTTTAGAATTATTGGAAATTCTGTCGTTAAATCATCTATTTCGAGTTTAAATGAAGTAGGTAAAACTTCCGACTGTCTCAGGCTTTTACAAGAAATACACTATCTGGATTCAATCACAAGACCTGAAGGTCAGTCCTAAACCCTACACCACCAAGTCACGTCACTTGATATTTTACTTCGAGAATATAATAAGTTATCTTTCAAATAAGTATAGTTAATATTAAATTTTTTGTTTTACTTAGAAGCATGATATTAGAATGTTTAAAAGTATAATACCCTTAGAAAAAAAAAATTATGATATGTATAAATATACATATCAATGAATATAAGAGACATGTGATTCGAATAAAAATTTAATTAACACTTATGTTTAGAAATTGTATTTATAAACATAAAATAATCGGAAAATTAATTTAATAAGTGATAAAATTTGATTTTCACAAAAGAAAATATTCATTTTTAACGTTACAGATGGAACAATAATCACTACTCTATTAGTATTGGATATCAACAGTGAATGAGGTTACATGCACTACAAGAAAACTGGGAATTAGAGACGAAAATATCCGTCACTAATCCGTCGCTAAAGGAAGTTAGCGACGGAATAGAGACGAACCGTCTCTATTTTATTGGTCGCAAACGAATAGCGACGGAAATGATAATCCGTCGCTAAATATAGCGACGGAAAATTCCGAAGCTAATATTGTAATCTCTTTCAATTCTGTCGCTATTCCGTTTCAAAATATAGAAATGGAGTTTTCCGTCGCTAATATCCGTCGCTAATTCCGGATTTTCTTGTAGTGATGGACAATTATGTGAGGAAATTACCTCATTAATTAAATATATTTATTTTTAATAAAAAAATGCATGGACATGTGGGACATGATGATATGTGATTTAATGATTAATAAAAACAAAAACAAAATAAATAAATAAATAAGAAATGTGTGTATAATATTAACACACATGCAAGCAATGCCAGCATGTTCGCACAAACCGAACGTACGTAGCTACTCAGAAGCTCACTTCACTTATTCCAACCACAACCACAATCGGCTTATAAACAAAGAAGCACTTCTATAAATAACAGTCAAAATTAATTATAACCCTCTCACTCCAAAAGCACTTCTAGCAAAAGCACTTCTAGTACAAGCTCCATGGAAAATAATAATAATAATAATAATAATAATAATCAAGTCACCGAGAAATTATCAGCTTACAGAGGCGTCCGCAGGAGAAAATGGGGCAAATGGGTGTCCGAAATTCGGCAGCCCGGGACCAAAACAAGAATCTGGCTTGGAAGCTATGAGACTCCGGAAATGGCCGCTGCCGCCTATGATGTGGCGGCATTGCACTTCCGGGGACTTATCGGTGCTCAGCTCAATTTTCCTGAACTAGCGGAAACTCTTCCGAAACCGGCGAGTTCAAAACCTGAAGATATTCAACTTGCAGCTCAGCAAGCGGCCTTGATGTTCAGGAAACCGAATATTCCTGGAGATGTAGAAACCTGTAACTTGGGTCCCGTTAGGGTTGGATTATCTCAGAGTCAAATTCAGGCTATCAATGAGTCACCGTTGGATTCGCCGAAGATGTGGATGGAGTTGGCCGCCGGGACGTTTTGGCCGCCGGAGCAAATGGTTCTGTGGGACAGTGGTGATGCCTGGCAGTGGGAAAATGATATGCAGGTTGAGTCCTTATGGGATTAATTTTTTTAAGATAAATTCTTATGATTTTAATCATTCATTAACAAAGAAAAATAATTTTTAAATTCTTGCATTAGAATTTTAAGTTAAAAGATCATTTTTAAAAATAAATTAAGTTAAGAGATTATTTAAATATCATTAAAAAAATGTTAATGTTGTACTCTTGAACGGAGTTGTTTTTAGTATAACTCATATTTAGGGTGCAAAATATTTGTAGTTTCTTGAACTTGTGCTTTTTTTTTTGTTTAAATCTATGATTTATATGTAATGAGGAAACTTTTCTTCATTAATACACATGATATTTCTTGTATTTTATCTTTTAATTTTATGTGTGTGAAGCTGTTTATGCAATAATTAATTACTTATAATCTAATTGAACTCACTTAAAGTTGATGTTAAGATATAATTAAGATAAAGTAAAATCCTTTTTTCTTTAAATAAACTCGTCATCAGGAACAGCGTCATAGTAGAAACTTACATCCTAATTAAGTTGACACTCAAGAAATTGTTTAATCTTATGGACTATCTTTTCTTAATCAAGGGCGGCCTTAGATTTTGGAGATTATTACTAAATTTTTTTATTAAAACAAATATTAATTTTTCTTATATTTATAATTTTATTTTTTATCCATATTTGAAGGATTAGCGGACGTTTGGCAGGGCCACCCTTGTTTTTAATGTTGAGATGTAGGCTCATTTACATCCTCTATTAATTAAGTGAGACTTCATCAATAAATACAAACAAAAATAATAATGATATATCATATTACTTCGAATATTTTTGACCCAGAGCTCATGAAATTTTCGAAAATAAAGAAAAAAAATGAAGTGGAGGGTTGACTCAGCAATGAGAGATTTGACCATGCACGTTTATATGGTTAGATTATAAAATACCAAATTAAAGGAAAGTCTTCTTATTAATTATAATTTTTCTAATAAACCAACTAATCATACAGGCCAAAAGAGATTTTCAAAAATTTTGGTGAATCTAAGAAATTTTCACCTACCAAATCAATACTAGTAATAAACAATTAATCTTCCATATATTTCTAGTTTTGCCAGCCAACCAGTTTAAAATATTCAGCAAGATAATGATGTCAAATTTTTCTCTAAAATGTTATAATTGAGTTTTGGGTTTTTTTTTTAATATATATATATATATATATATATGGGTAGAAATATATTTATAGAGATCTTAATTAGATCAGGACACTTATACAAACGGAATGTTTTCATATTTAGATTGACATAAATTAATAAGATAAATTATCATGTCGTATCGTTTCAATCCATTTATTAATCATATTGTATTCGTGTTACATCATCTCAACACATTTACCCGTTGATGATACGAATAATTTTGTATAATCATGTCAACACAACACATAATTATCTGTTTATGACTTGTTTAAGATATGATACGTATTTATGATACAAATAATATTCGTATAATGATGTCAACTCGATACGATTCCTCATTAATTACCCATATAATTATGTAAATCAAGACACTAATCGTGTCAAATATAAAATCGACTCGTTTATTAATCGTGCCAAAAGGGTAGTATTCATTTTTACAAGATTATCAAACAAATTGTATGTATATTTACTTAAATTTCATACGATATAATTACGATACTACACGAATTGACATATTTACCCAGTTCCTTCTAAGATTTAAACTCCAACACGAGTAGTCAACACCGTCCAAAGCAAAAAAATGACCTTACAAAGCAAGACTTGGTCCTATCAAGTGTCATGTAAAGTAAGACTAAAACAATCAAAAGAAGAACAAATTTTATCTTTTCTTGATTGAAGTTGATTGAAATGTTTGTTTGATTAAAGCAACGTTTGGCTGTTTATTTGTGAAATAATAGTCTAGAGCTGTCAAGAACCACAAATCATACAAAAATACTTATTCACTTTTTCTTAAGATCATGATTTATTTTTTAAAAATTTTCTTATATACATATTTTCTCATAGGATTATGCGAACGAGTATCCTAATGTCACTTATTAAGGATCCATTTTAGGATAGTTTTCATATCATTTTTATGAAAAATATAAAAAATGATTATTTACGTTTTACTACTAAAGTTATGATAAAATAACAATTGGGTACTATGAATATTAACATATTACATTTTACTACTAAACTTATATAAAATTTAACATTTTACTATTTTTCCATCCAAACCGTTAGTTGACCGTCAGTTGACATTTAAATCAAAGATTAGGTTAAAGAGAATGATATTTATGTTCAAGATGAATATATTTACTCATTTATATTAAATCATTTGATTCGGTCTTAAGTGAAATAAATAAAATCTCATTATCTCAAATATTTATACAAAATATATCTCTAGATTCGAACTCAAGACGGCAACAAACTTTGTAACAATTTTCAACAAACCCTTTGTGCCGAAAGTGTTTCACACTCAAATCTTTGTGCTTTTCAAAGATGTCTTGATTCACGACTTTTCAAACCCAAAACGTAGGACCATCTCCACTAAACTGGTGTCAAAATCGTCTCCAATTCAACCTCAAATTATAATTTTCCAAAAACAAAATTAAAAAAATAAAAATAAAATAAATTGTTGTGATGAATAGTGTTACACTAAATTTGACGTAACATTATTCATTACACCAAATTTTAAAGTTTTTTCAAAATACCAATTTTACCATCATAGCAATAATTTAAACAATATTTATTCCCTTTGTGTCCTTTTTATCAATTAATGTATTTTTATAATTTGATAATTAATTAAATGACTTCAGTATTATATGTATATAAAATTTATTTAATTTACTTATTAAATATGAATTTAACAATATTCATTTTTTAGGATTTAAAAAAATGGATTATATATCCACCATTTATATATAATCCATTTTTTAGGATTTAAATTCATTAAATTAATACCAACTTTTGAATACATACCTCCATATAAGTATTTTTATTATTGAACTGTTATTGACAAAAATAAAAATAAAAGAAATAAGTATCGACTATATGAAATTACATAAAATAGAATTCCAACAAGAAAAAAAAAACAAATAATAGTGAGAAATTACACAGTTATTGAAAAAATTCAAGCAAATATAAAAGGCTAAGTATAAACAATTTTGTAAACTATATATTTGGTATAGCCATATTGTCAAGGAAAAAAAAAACCTATAGTATGTGTAGTAAAAATAATTCCAACAAATGCAACAATTATGTCATTATATAATATTCATCTAGAACTGAATCATCATCCTCAACAGATTTCTCTTTGCTCATCAAATTGTATCAGAACAATTAATTCATAATAAAATAAATTTCCATTAAAATGTGTGGTGGGAAATTCTTGCAATATCATTAAATGATGGGTGTTTATGTCTTTTTGACATTATGGGTGCAAGGGAATGGTGCAATCCTAAGGAGGGTTGCATCACCACCCCAAGGGGCACCCCTCCATGCCTTATAAAAGAGGCATCATGTCACCAACAAGACACACAACATAAATCCGAATTTAAGTCACTGTTTTCTTTTGGTTTTAAGAGAGAGTTCCACCAATTTCCTTGTTCATATACTTGTCAAGGAGTGCTCCTTGGACAAAAAGGAACCAAGTTATCCTGGGAGAACATTGGTCAATTGCGCATCCGTAAAGCACCTGTGACGAGGCCATTAAGTTCTTAAGGACAGAGAGAGATCTCGACATGGATTTGTCATTGCTTTTTCCAGGTTTTTATCTACAATTTTATGCTTTAGGTTTTAGGGTTTTGATAAGTTTTATTGGTATTCTTTCTGGTTTGATTTGTTTATAGCATGTTGTTTTGATGTTTAATGACACAATTTGGACCACAATCTTAAGAACTTATTGCACTAGTGTTGTTAGATAGTAATTAGCATGCTAGGTTAGAAATTTTCTGGAAAAAATACGAACTGTGCATGAAAAATCCGTAGGGCGTTCGAACGCCCGACGAACGCGAAGGCTTAAATCTGAAATTTTGTAAGAACGTTCGAACGCTTCTTTAAACGCAACTCGAACGCAAGCCTTCTGCCTAAGAATGTTCGAACGCGTCCTAAACGCAATTCGAACGCAAACTCTCTGGAATCATTCTGTTTGAACGCGTTTTCGAACATTATACGAACGTGAACTCTCTGGAATCATTCTGTTCGAACGCGTTATCAAACGCTACTCGAACGTGAAATCTCTGGAAATACTTCGTTCGAACGCGTTGTCAAACGCAACACAAACGTACACACACTGGACAGTCTCGTTCGAACGTAGATACGAATGCGACACTAACGAAATAGTCATGTAATTATTATAAACTGCAAACTTAAATTAATATTAACTTAGTAAATCATATATTGTAACACATTAATCTTGGTAGTATAGATTTAAGTTATTATTAGGGTGTTCAATTATCACAAGCATACACATAGTGATAAAGTTGAAATTGATTGTGTGTTGCATACTTGGGTGAGAATTTAAAGTGTAATCATACACAAGAAATTACATTCAATCTTGATTGACACTTACATATATATCTACACATATCGTATATTATTTTTGCAATTGAAGAAGTGTAATTCTGGGTTTGAACTCCTAAAAGATCCTATTGAAAATGTATTTAAGAATATTCTGTCAAAAAGGCAATAAGAGTCTAAGTGGTCAGGGACTTAAGTGGTTACTCCGGACCCCCTCGTCCTCTGAGAATATTCGTTTATTCATTTTTCTAAAGAATCTTTAGTTGAAATTCAAAGACTTGTGTTTATTGGAACCACTGTCCAATAGAGCAACAAGTGGTTACCTAGTATATCACTTTGAACAAGATCATTCGTTGATCATTGTGCAATTTGTCTTTTGTAGACTAATTGACCCCTATTGGATTTTCCAGTTACAAATGGCTAGCGGAAATATCACAGTACCGGTCTCTCATGGAGAAAAGCCGGAGAAGTTTGGTGGGGCAAATTTCAAACAGTGGCAGAACAAAATGTTGTTCTACCTGAGAACTCTCCAGTTGGCCACTTTCCTCAAAGATCATCTGGATCCTGTGGAGGGTGAATCGGAAACGGCCAAGGAACTGCGAGAAAAGACATGGCTGTCTGGAGACTTCATGTGCAAGAACTACCTTTTGGGTGGTCTTGACAATACCCTGTACAATGTGTACCAATGCATGACTTCTGCGAAGATTCTATGGGAATCTCTCGAGAAAAAGTACAAAACCGAGGATGCCGGACAAAAGAAATTTGTCGTGGTAGGTTCCTGGACTACAAGATGGTAGATTCAAGGACGGTGATGTCTCAGTTGGGAGAACTGCAGTTGATCATTCATGAAATACTGGATGAGTGTATGAAACTCTGTGAGATGTTTCAAGTTGCCGCCATAATTGAAAATTTTCCTCCATCATGGAAGGACTTCAGGAGCTATCTGAAACACAAAAAGAAGCAGATGAGCCTTGAAGACCTTAGTGTTCGATTGAGAATCGAGGATGACAACAGGATGTCCGAGAAGGCCAGCTACAAGACTATGGAGTCTAAGGCCAACATCATTGAAGGTGTAAAGGGTAGCAAGAAGAGAAAGAACAGTGGAGTTGATTCTTCGAACAAGAAGTTCAAGGGGAAATGCTACAACTGTGGAAAGAGCGGTCATATGTCAAAGGACTGCAGAAACAAGAAGTCTCAGGACAAGGGCAAGAAAAAGAAAAATGAGGCCCATGTCACTGAAGGTGGGCAGCTGACTGATGAGATCTCAGAGATGGAACTATCAGCAGTGGTAACTGAAGCCAACATAGTTGGGAATCCGAGAGAATGGTGGGTAGACACTGGGGCTACTCGTCATATCTGTGCAGATAGCAAGATGCTTTCCTTGTATCAGAAGGTCGATGGCGGCGATCATCTGACAATGGGAAACTCATCTACCTCTCAGGTGGTTGGACAAGACACAGTGGTTCTGAAGATGACATCTGGAAATGAGCTAACATTGAAGAATGTATTGCATGTTCCAGATATTCGGAAGAACCTAGTCTCGGGATCTCTCCTTAGTAAGGCTGGTTTTAAGCTTGTATTTGTTTCTGATAAGTTTGTAATGACAAAGAATGATATGTATGTAGGAAAATGTTACCTAACTGAGGGCATTTTCAAACTAAATGTAATTATTGTTAATCGTGCTATTAATAAAGCTAGTACTTCTGCTTATATTATTGAGTCACAAAATGTATGGCATGAGAGGTTAGGACATTTTAATTATGATACCATGCGTAAATTAATTAACATGGACCTTATACCTAAATTTGCAATTGATAGCCAACATAAGTGTGAGGCATGCGTTGAAGCAAAAATGCATAGAACATCATTTCATTCTGTTGGACGCAGTTCTGAACCTTTAGAACTTGTACACACTGACGTGTGTGACATGAATATTGTGCAAACAAGAGGCGGTAAAAAGTACTTTATCACTTTTATCGATGACAGCACAAGATTCTGCTATGTGTCCTTGCTGAGGAGCAAAACTGAAGCTATTGAGAGCTTTGTACACTATAAGAACGAAGTTGAAAATCAACTTGGCAATAAAATCAAAAGAATTATGAGTGATAGAGGTGGTGAATACGTTTCACTATTCGGTGAATATTATTCTGTGCACGGAATTATTCATGAAACCACTGCTCCTTATTCTCCTCAACAGAAAGGAATTGCGGAGCTCAAAAACCGAACGTTAAAGGAAATGATGAACGCCATGTTGATGAGTTCGGGTTTACCCCAAAACTTGTGGGGGGAGCCTTGCTTTCCGTGAACTACGTTCTAAACAAGCTTCTTCACAGAAGATTGGACAAGACACCATATAAGTTGTGGAAAGGTTTCGTACCTTCCTACAAATACCTAAATTATGGGGGTGTCTTGTCAAAATAATGGTTCCTAAACCTAAGAAAGTTAGAATATGACCCAAAACTGTTGATTGTATATTCATAGGATATGCTCGCAACAGTAGTGCGTATCGATTCTTGGTACACAAGTCTCAAATTCCTGACATCAATCCGAATATGATAATTGAGTCAAGGAATGCGACATTTTTTGAAGAGACGTTTCCTTGTAAGGAAAGACAAAGAACAAAATCTCTAAAAAGAACGGTTGATACTGTCAAGGACAGTGATCGGGTTGACCAAGAATCAGATTAACGTGTAAATGCTGAGACAATCGAGCCTAGACGTAGCAAAAGAGCTAGAACGTCTAAGTCATTTGGTCCCGATTTTCTAACATACTTGTTAGAAAATGAGTCTCAAAGATATAAAGAAGTTATGTCTTCTCTGGAGGCACCTCTTTGGAAAGAGGTTATTAACAGTGAGATTGATTCAATCCTATAGAACCATACTTGGGAGTTGATAGATCTTCCACCAGGTTGTAAGTCGCTGGGATACAAATGAATATTCAAAAGGAAGATGAAAACGGATGGATCAATAGATAAGTACAAGGCAAGACTTGTCATAAAAGGTTATAGACAAAGGGAAAGTCTTGATTACTTTGACACATATTCACCAGTGACTCGTATCACATCGATAATGATGCTCATAGCCATAGCAGCTATATTTGGTCTTGAAATACATCAAATGGATGTAAAGACAGCATTATTGAATGGTGAATTGGATGAAGAGATTTACATGGAACAACAAGAAGGGTTTAGTGTTCCTGGACAAGAAAAAAATGTGTGTAAACTTGTAAAATCCTTGTACGGATTAAAACAAGCACCTAAACAATGACACGAGAAACTTGACAAAGAGATATTGTCAAGTGGGTTCAAAACCAATAAGTGTGATAAGTGTGTGTACACCAAATCAACTCAAAAAAGATATGTCATTGTGTGTCTCTATGTAGACAATATGCTGATAATTGGTAGTAATCATGAAATGATTCAGTCTACCAAAAATGTGTTATCCAGCAGATTTGATATGAAAGATATGGGATAGCTGATGTAATCTTAGGAATTAAGATTTCTAGGACATCATACGGATATATATTATCTCAGACTCATTATATTGAGAAGATACTTGATAAATATAACAAAGGGGATCTAAATGTGGCTAGAACTCTTGTAGACCTAACTCTTCATCTATCAAATAATACTGGTTCAAGCATATCGCAATTAGAGTATTCGAGAATCATCGGAAGTCTGATGTATCTCACGAATTGCACACGACCTGATATCGCTCAAGCTGTGAACCGGTTTAGCAGATATACGAGCAATTCATGACATAACCACTGGAAAGCCATAGTAAAGTTTTGAGGTATCTGAGAGAAACTTCAAAATATGGGCTACATTACGAGAGATATTTTGTTGTACTAGAGGGATACAACGATGCTAACTGGATATCTGATACGGTGGATTCCAAATCTAGGAGTGGATCTGTTTTCACACTTGGTAATGCAGCCGTGTCATGGAAATCATCGAGGCCAAACATGTATTGCCCGGTCTACTATGGAATCACATAATACCATACGTCAACTGCTCTCAAGTGGCATAATAACGATCGATTATGTTAAGTCGAAGGAAAACCTAGCGGATCCACTAACTAAAGGTTTACCTCGAGAGCAAGTTGAGAAGTCATCGAGGGGAATGGGCTTGAAGCCTATGATCTAAGAATTTTCACTGTGGAAACCCAACCTAGCTGACTGGAGATCCCAAGATCTAGGTTCAAAATGGACAACGGAAACTTTGTGCAATTCAAAACAATCACTGAAGAGTTTTGTACTCTTTCCCATTCCGATAATGACGTTGAGTGTTGTCTGTCATTGGTTAGGATAAGCTAGGGCTTTTAATGATCATTATATTAGGAGATGGGTCCTAATGGGGGTAAAGACAGCTTACCTTTTCATAGTAGATCACCTATTTCAAGTAAGAAGTGAGGCCGCTTCCATGGGAATTTTGAAAGGCGGGTTACCCTAAAGTGCTTGATGAATCCAGGACCGTTGTTCAGGGCCAAAATAAACACGATCGTAGAACGGGAAAATGGTCGAATTAAAGCTGTGTGTTGGCAATTGTCTTGGTTTACACTGACGGACAGAACAGTTCAAGACTATGGGTCACTGGTTTGCCAAGTAAATCCGATTGTCATTCACTAGGAAAGGTTCAAGGCGAAAGCTACCTATTTCGATGCAGCTTTAGTTCATGGTAACTCTCTCAAGTGTCGACATGAATATTAGAAGAATTGTGGGGGATTGTTGGAAATTCTCGCATTATTCATTAAAGGATGGGTGTTTATGTCTTTTTGACAATATGGGTGCAAGGGAATGGTGCAATCCTAAGGAGGGTTGCATCCCACCCCAAGGGGCACCCCTCCATGCCTTATAAAAAAGGCATCATGTCACCAACAAGACACACAACATAAATCCGAATTTAAGTCACTGTTTTCTTTTGGTTTTAAGAGAGAGTTCCACCAATTTCCTTGTTCATATACTTGTCAATGAGTGCTCCTTGGACAAGAAGTAACCAAGTTATCCTGGGAGAACATTGGTCGATTGCGCATCCGTAAAGCACATGTGACGGGGCCAATAAGTTCTTAAGGACAGAGAGAGATCTCGACTTGGATTTGTCATTGCTCTTTCCAGGTTTTTATCTACAGTTTTATGCTTTAGGTTTTAGGGTTTTGATAAGTTTTATTGGTATTCTTTCTGGTTTGATTTGTTTATAGCATGTTGTTTTGATGTTTAATGACACTATTTGGACCACAAAATGTAAGTAAGTAAACATTTGATAAATTTACAATCATCATCCTCATAAAAAAAATACCCATGAATTGAATAATCAGTATTATCAATATGACCAAGCAGTTGTTGAACAAAAGAATTCCATCAAATGCTCATAACAAATGTATAATAATCCTCCAATGCTCATTTTTTAGTGTGGATTTCAGTATTATAAACCAAATTCAAAAAAGTTGCACTTCTACTTCACACCTAATAGTCACAAACAACTACTTGGTCGAGTAGAAATGCTTAGCTTAGTTTGATTACCTATATTCTTCTCATATTAATTAATTTAAGTTAAGCTCATTAAGAATAAGTTTTACTTATAGTTACGCATGTCTTTTAGGTATATTCATTTTCTACACGTAAATTATTTTTATAAATAAGATCATGCGCTATTAAATCTAAATGCTAAAACAAAAAACTTTTGTCTGTAGACTTTGAGATGAACATGTTCAGAGCTGCAATCCTTCCTGCAAGTCGCATGATATCTTTCGAGCTGGTGGGAGAGTGGATATTAAGGATGGACTTAACCTGATCAGGGTTGGCTTCAATCCCTCCTCGAGTGACCATGTAGCCAAGGATTTTGCCCGAAGCGGCACCGAAGGCGCATTTTGTGGGGTTCAGCTTCATGCCATATTTCCTCATTATGTCGAATGTCTACCTCAAGTGCTCTAGATGTTGCTCGGCTTTCAATGACTTTACCAACATGTCTTCTATGTAGACCTTCATGGTCTTTCCAATCTCTTGGGAGAACATCTTGTTGACGAGGCGCTGGTAGGTGGTTCCAGTATTCTTGAGTCTGAATGACATCACCTTGAAGATACCTCTGTTGCTGATGAAGGATGTCTTCTCCTGGTCGCTTGGGTGCATGAGGATTTAATTGTAGCCTGAGTAGGCATTCATAAAGCTCAACAACTCGTGCCATGTTGTAGCATCGATCATCGAATCAATACGAGGCAAAAGGAATGATTCTTTTGGGCATGCCTTATTTAGATCTGTGAAGTCGATGCAGACTCGCCACTTCTCATTCTTCTTTCGAACCACAACAACGTTGGCTAGCCACTCGGGATAATGGACTTCTTTTATAGCTCCATTTTATAGAAGCTTTTGAACCTCATCGTCAATGATTTGATTCTTTTATAAAGTGAACTTTCTCCTACTATGTCTGCCAGAAGGGTAGTCTGGGTCCACGTGGAATTCGTGTGTTATCATCTCAGGATCTATTCCCGTCATATCTTCATAAGACCAGACAAAGTAGTCGTGTCGCTATTTGATGAAGTTAATTAAATCTGCGCGTAGCTCGGGTTCAAGGTAAGCCTCAATCTGGGCTTTGTGGTCTGTATACTGAGGGTGAATTTAGACCTCGTCGAGTTCCTCAATATTGGGATGATCATGTTTGGGCCCACGAGATCCTTCATGTAATTGTTATGCTAACTGAGACTTGGATTTCAGAGTCGTTTGATAGTAATTCCTTGAGGCAAACTGGTCTCATTTGATCTATTGGATGCCCCACTTGGTGGGGAACCTCAACACTTGATGGTAGGTGAAAGAAACTGCCTTCATGTCATGAATCCAAGGTCGGCCAACAATCAAATTGTAGGCTGAGGGACAATGCAAGACCAAGAATGTGGTGATTTTGTTGACTCCTCCAGCGTATACTGGGAGATATATTTTTCCCAATTTGAACTTTTATTCCCCACTGAACTCTTTCAACGCAGTCGACCATCAATTAATTTTATCTAATTCTGCTCTCATGTCAGCAAGAGCGGTGGTAAAGATGATGTTGGCTAAAGATCTTGTATCGACCAACACTTGTTTGATCATAAAGTTTGCAATTTGCAAGGAGATTACCAGAGCGTCGTAGTATGGATTCATCTGACTGAAGTTGCTATAGTGTGTACATTTGATTGCCAAGTCTGTGTTTCAATCGATATTGTAGAGTGAGACGTCTCTACAGCAGCTGCTCGTGAGTTTCGTTTGGCCGCTGAGTAAGAAACTTTGCTGGCTTCAGATCATCTTGAAATGAAATTCATTGTATTGTTGATTGGCGGTGGCGGTGGGAGGTCCTCTCCTCGCTCGTTTCTTTCGTCTCTTCAGGCCATCGTAGCCTTACCCTTCTCCGTGAGCAAGTCCTTCAGATACCCCTTATTTAATAGCAGAATTTCTAACATTAAGGCCACATAGTCAGCGATCGTATGGCCGTAGTCTCGGTGAAACTCACACCATCTGCTTGTGTTTTTCCTAGTATATCTGTCTCTGGAGCGTGGGGGCCACTTCACCTCATTTCCCATCTTCTTGAGGACTGAGACCAGTTCTCCTAGAGAAACAATGAAGTTTTAATCTGGAAGTCTTGGCCTATTTGGTGAAGTCTAGTCTTGGACCCTGTGAGGCAAGGGTCGACGATCAAAATCTCGGTTAAGAGGGCGATGGTCCCTCCTTTGATGAACCTTTCTGTCTACTGGCTGCGGAGCTTTGTCAGTGAATTCTTTGGATCGCTTGGGGGGATTTGGTATTCTTTTACTGTGTAGACTGGAAGAACCTTCTCTCTTCTTGTTCATCTTATCTTCCTCTCATATGATCTCGATTTGGGCTCAAGCCATGATCTGATCCATAGTGTAGAATCAGAATTTTGTTAGCTTCTTATAAAGCCCACTGTCTATTAGCAGCCCATTCCTGAAGGCTTCTACAGCAGTTGGCTAGTGAAGATCTGGAATGGATATTCTCTCCTTGTTGAAACGAGCTACGTAACCTCGTATAGATTCTCTCTTCCGCTGCTGAATTACATTGAGGTCGTCTGTGGTTTTCTCACGCTTACAAGAGCTGGCAAAGTGCTCCATAAACTTATCAGCTAGTTCTTGATACAAAACAATAGTCTGGTAAGGAAGATTGATGAACCAAGTGAAGGCGGGGTCTGCCAATGTCTCTCCAAACCCTCTGCACATTCCAGCTTCCCATTGGTACGGAGCCAAACTCATAGACATCATCTTGTATTTGTAATAGACAACATGGTCGTCTGGGTCCGTGGATCCATCATACAACTTCATATATGGAGGGCTGAACTTCCGCGGGAGTTCAATGGAAGTAGTGGTCTCCAAGAAATAAGTGTCTGAAATTATGTCGGCTCGGCATTTTCTCACTGGTAGTCTGACACTGGGTAGAATTGCCTCTTTGAACTCTTGCATTTCCTTGCGCATGGCGGAGGCGACTTGCTATGCTTTGTCGATTGGAGAGATGTGGTGACTTCTTTGGTGGCTTCGAGGGTGATGGTTTGGTGGCGGATCAACATTTGTCACATCGTTGAATGCTCCCAATAGGTTGGTTTGAATTGTAGGATTGTTGGGATGGTCCGGAGTTTCTCGTTGCTGGGAGGTTGATGAAATTTGTTCCAACTGCTTCTGAAGGCTTGTGTTGGAGCTTCGCATGACTAAGTTTTCCTCCTCCAAAGCTCGTAACTATTCTTAGATAATGTCATATGTGCAGCCATAGGGTCTAGTGTCTGTTCGCTGCCAGAAACCATGAGTAGCTATGTTGAAATGTTCGTAGACTGATAGATCTTCGTGCTATAAATCGCTAAGGCCCCACGGCGGGCGTCAAATTGTAGACAATGGATTTCATCTTCGGTCCACAATCAAGAATTTGCATAATATGGCACTAGTGATCCTCCAAAATAAATGTAAAGTAAGCAGGTGATGAGTGGTATTTATATCACTATTTCCCACTCATTTGACCTAATGTTTTGTATTGTTTCTCGAGATTTATGAACGTTTTGATGTGTTTTGTTGTTATTTTGCAGATAAATAAAGTTTGGACAGCACTGGAAGCAATTTGGGACAAAACCGGACAAAACTGCATCAACTGGAATATTTCAGTCTTCTGCGCGTCGCGACGCTGGAGCCTTGCGCGCCGCGACGCCCATCATGCGCCGAAGTTGCTAAAATGCGCCGGGTCCACAAAATCAGAATCTGAGAAAAGTTGACTTTGCTAACGTGCGCCTGCCACGTGTCACCATCACAACGGAGATGCTAACGTGCGCCGTGCCACGTGTCAAGATCTCATTGCTCGGACGGCCACCGCCTCACGTGTCATGCCACGTGTCGCCACATCATCGTCCACATCAGCAGCCACGTCAGCAAGTCAACGAGTCGACGCGCGCACCCCATCCGCGCCTATAAATAGAGGGCGAGATTTCAGAATTCAGTGTCCAGTCCTCTCTCTTCAAATCTTCCTAAAGAGAGAGTTTCTCTCTCTAAAAGTCTTTAAGTTTTTATTTCTTTACTTTTGTAAATAATTTTTAATTACTTTTTGTAATAATAGTAATTTAATTTTTACTTTTTACTTTCTTTTACAGTTTTTACTATTTACTATTTACTTTTTACAGTTTTTACTATTTACTTTTTACTTTTTACAGTTTTTACTATTTACCGTGATGCGGTAATTTCTTTATATTCGGGTGAAAGGTAATTTCTTTTACTATTACTATTTAGATTAATCTCCCTTAAAATAATATATTTACTATTTAAATTGGACTTAATCAGGATACCGCCAGATTGGTCGGTTGGTAATAAAACATATATTCCGCCTTTATGGCTGGTTATTTTGGTTCCGCCTTTATGGCTGGTTATTTTGGTTCCGCCTTTATGGCTGGTTATTTTGGTTCCGCCTTTATGGCTGGTTGATATTAATCACAAGTTTTTATATTATTTTAATGGGAGATATCTAAATAAGTAGTAGTAGGATTAATTCCTTTTACCTTAACATTTTATTTTATTTTACTTTTCAGTATTTTTATTTTATGTCTTTTATTTTTGTGTTTTTATTAGTCCTAGTTATGTGTTAGTTATCTAGGGGTTGTGATAACTTTTAATATCAATAGTTTATAAGGGATTATTTTATAGTTTGGATAATCTATAAGTTTACTTATTAAGTCTTAAGCTTAAAGCTTCTTATTGTCTGATCACCAATAAGATAGATATGGTAAATCTAAAATGAACTAGACATAGGGATTTTAGGTTTCAGCCTTAGACTTAATAGCCCACGATCTTCTTTGAGGATAGATAACCCTTTAATAGATTTCCTTACAGGATAGGAATATACCTGTCGGGCGGGGGTAGCCATAATTGGAACTTAGACTTAATGAATCCAGGTAATGTGGTTGACATAGGAATATGGTTCAATTGGGTTATACTGGGTATTTGTAGTTGACCATCGGAAGAGGCTTTTACATAATTTAGTGTTCCAGGTTAGTAAACAGATTTATTACACAAACATAAAATAATCACTTCATCTTTTAAATGATATTAAAAGAATTCACAACCTTATATCTTTTTATCTTTTATTTTCCTTAGTATTTTCTTTTATCTTTTTATTTATTTATTTAGCAAATCTACAATCAAACCAAATCAATCAAGCAATCAATTCCATTCTCCCCTTTAATTAGATATTTGTAATTAAATAGATTCAATAATTAATAACAACAGTAGGAATTAAGTCCTCGTGGGATCGATATTTTTATACTACTTGAACGATACGTGCGCTTGCGTTATACGTGTGTGTTTACGCCGGTCAAGTTTTTGGCGCCGTTGCCGGGGACTTATATTTCTTGAGTTGTTAATTTTGAAGCTATCTAATTTACTTGTATCTAATTTTCTTTATTTTTATCTGTAATTTTTATTACTTTCTTTTGATTTCAGGTGACTTAAAAATGGAACACTACTGGGAGATTGAGAGACTACGTACACCCCAAATCTGGGAGCAACAATCTGGTTTTCTGAGGCCTGTTGACTGGATGCCAGAACCAAGCAATGCTACATTTGTTCATCAGAACGAAATGGGGAGATGTGTGATTTGTGACAGTAACCACCCGAGCGATCAATGTATATATCGATCAGAGTGGGAGAATTTCTGGAGGCAATCATGCAATGAAGAGCCATCACATTTCACAGAGCCACATTTTCCATCTTATCCACCATCTACCTTTGATCTTCATCAACAACCAGAACCATCAGAGGAAGATCAATTGATTCACATGTTCAAGGAACAAGCAGCTCAATTTGATACACAAATTCAGAGTAACACAGAATCCATACAGAGAATGACAGATCAGATCAGACAATTAACAGAAAACCAGAACTACATACCTCAAGAACCAGTTCCTGATGACACTGATGAAGCCTTCAAGTACCAATCATTTCACAATGACATACCAACAGAGGAGGAGGCTGAGCAATATCAACAACCAGATGTATCAGTTCAGGAACCCGAACCGGTAAAGTCTCGATTTGATTTCTATTATTCAGATTCTGACGAGGATGAAGCTGAAATATTTGTACCAACTGCATCAAAAATTGAGGATGGAATTCTGTATCCTCAAAATGAAGATCTTGGAGAATGCTTTGCACAAATGTTTGATGAAGATCTACCTGAGCCAATCATTTCACCCAGATCAGAGGATGAAGACCTAAAATCTGACATTTCTTTTCATCCTCAGGTTGACAATTTTGATGCATGTATTTCACAGATGACAGATGAAGAGCTGAATGCAGAAATTTTCAAATATATCTGTGAAGAAAAGGTGGAGCAAAAAGAAGAGCAAATGAAGGAGCAAATGTCTGACCTTAATAAAGATCCAGAGCATTCAGGAAAAACATCGCTGTGTTGGGGAGTACAAATCAAAGATATCACCCAGAAGCTTGACAGAATGGAATTTCCATTTCAAGTCAAACATCATACGAGACCTCCTGATTTTCTTTCTTTCTTTTCAGGAACCATTGGAACAACAAGGATTAAAAAGGTGGCACGAGCACTGAATAGAACAAAACTCTTTTTGCCACTTTACCGTTGGAAGAGACCATTCAAAAGCAACGCTCATGGGATTGTCCTTAATCGGACATCCAAAACGACATTGAAACCTCCTTAACATATGGATTTCAGTCACGTCTGGCTGAAGACGAAAAATTCAGCGCTAGCAGGGAGGCAACCCATGCAATTTGCTGTAATTTATTTTTTTTTGTTTTGTGTGAACTTTTTAATTTTGTGTGTTATTTTTTGTAGGGAAAGGCACAAACGAAGCATTTTAAGACAGAATGAATTGTGTTTGGAAATCAAAGATGAGAAAAAAAAAAAATATTAGCAATGGCTGAATAAAATGAAATCTTGAGACTCATTCTAATGAATTTATACTAAGCGAGTGGCGTATTGCGTACACAATTCTGTTGCCTTAATTATTGCTTTGATTCGCTTTTCTGTTGTAATTATATTTATTTTCGTAGACAGGATCCAGACTTTTTGACCTTTCACGATTTCTTTTGTTGTTTAGCTAACAAACGTCCTCTGGAAGATACTTCTGCTATTATTACTCACCCTTTTTCAGGTACTATAAATTCAGCCGTCATTGCACTTTTGAAGGCATCCTAATTTGAAAAAGAAATACATAGAAAAATGGAAGCCACTTCAAGAAGACGAGTTGAAAACATTTGTGTGTTTTGGCGGTAGTACTGTTGGTACTAAACCACAATACATAGAAGCAGCACAAGAATTGGGTCGAGTCTTAGCCGCAAGGAATATGCATTTGATATATGGCGGAGGCAATCTTGGACTTATGGGGATCGTTTCAAAAGCCGTACAGGAAGGAGGCAGTCACGTTTTGGGAATCGTCCCAAAACCCTTGGCAGAGGCAAATCTCATTGGATCATCAAACGGAGAGGAACTGATCGTATCAGGTATGTCTGAACGCCTGGTAGAAATGATTAACCGTGCTGATGCTTTTATTGCTTTGCCAGGTGGCTTGGGTACATTGGAGGAAATTTTTATAGTTCTATCTTGGGCGAACCTGAACATACACCAGAAACCAATTGGACTACTCAATGTTGATGGATTTTATGATTTTCTTTGTGTGTTTCTTGATGATGCTCGGAGAAATGGGTTCGTATCAAAACCTATGAAAGAACTCCTCTTCACTGCCAGACTTGCTCCGGATCTGATAGACCAACTTATAGCCTATGAACCACAAGTTGACCCTATCCTATCAAAAATAAATTGGTCTGAGGACGATCGTGGTAAGAGGCGTCGAATTAATCTGGATCTTAACCTTTAATTTCATGTAGATTTCAGCTAACCAGGTACAACCTTCTAACTATTCTTCTACTTTTTAAGACATTGGGGACAATGTCTCATTTAGGTTTGGGGGAGGAAATTAGTTGATTAGTACCTTGTTTTTGTTTTTAGTTTGTATGTTGTTTTTATTTTTAGTCCAAAATTTTTCGAAAAATACAAAAAAATTGAAAAATTTTCAAAAATTACAAAAATATTTTGCATTTTTATGTTTTTGTTTTGACTAAAAAGGTGAAATTGGTAAAAGAGGTAGCCGAGTAAGGAATTTCCACTCCTGAGACGTATCTCAAGCCCATTTTCGAAATAAAGTTAATTGTTGTATTTCATTTTAAATTATTTAATTTGTGAATTCTCCATAAATCTGACTAAAATGAATCTTCATATGTTCAGTTGACAGGTATTATGAACTTACATGGAACATACAGTCATGAGCTAAAATTGAAAAGTTTGTAATATTCCGTGCTATAGTTTAATTGGAGGAAGCATCTCTAAATAGTGATGGAGTAAAAAAAAAAAAAAAAAAAAAAAAAAAAAAAAAAAAACGTCCGAGATCCGGGTTATTAAGTCTGTAAGGGTGTTTTAACACCTAGTGCCCTAAAACCAACTGGTTTGGGAGTCACTGGCCCAAAGCTCGTTACATGGATCGAAGATGCTGCAAAAATATATATATCTGAAGTCTGAGTAATTAAGTTCGTAGGGGTGTCTTAACACCTGGTGCCCTAAAGCCAACTGGTTTGGGAGCCACCGACCCAAAGCTCGCTACATAGACGGAAGGTATTGTATATAAATAAAAAATAGAGAAAAATCAAAGAAAAAAATCAGAAAAATCAAAAAAATTATTCCATTGCTACAAAAAGGTGTGTGAAATCTGATAAAACTTTAGGACAAAAATATTACTCTCTTATCAACTGCACTTATGACTGTTGTGGGCAAAAATGAGTTGATTAATATTTTGTTAGCTGTGTGTATATGAAGAATGGTAAAAATAATCGGAGAATTTACTTATTCGGTAATTTAGAAAGAAACAAAACAACTAGTAACTTGGAGTAGAATTTTCACCTGATTAGTCACTAACTTTCTTTATTCTCTTTTCGCTTGTCTTTTTGCTTTTGTGTGCATTAGTTTTATTAACTTTTTACTTTTGTAAAAATGTTTGTGGGTATCATTGCTGTAAACCCTCACGAGACTACACTCGTCCACTAGGGACACCTAGGGGGGTTTAAAGGCTTGTTGCATACGCTAAATGCAATCGTGATCCCTACGAAAGTGGCTTAGTTAAATTTTATTTTCATGTTATTTTACTTTCTGTTTTGCTCGAGGACTAGCAAAATGTTAGGTTTGGGGGTGTGATGAGTGGTATTTATATCACTATTTCCCACTCATTTGACCTAATGTTTTGTATTGTTTCTCGAGATTTATGAACGTTTTGATGTGTTTTGTTGTTATTTTGCAGATAAATAAAGTTTGGACAGCACTGGAAGCAATTTGGGACAAAACCGGACAAAACTGCATCAACTGGAATATTTCAGTCTTCTGCGCGTCGCGACGCTGGAGCCTTGCGCGCCGCGACGCCCATCATGCGCCGAAGTTGCTAAAATGCGCCGGGTCCACAAAATCAGAATCTGAGAAAAGTTGACTTTGCTAACGTGCGCCTGCCACGTGTCACCATCACAACGGAGATGCTAACGTGCGCCGTGCCACGTGTCAAGATCTCATTGCTCGGACGGCCACCGCCTCACGTGTCATGCCACGTGTCGCCACATCATCGTCCACATCAGCAGCCACGTCAGCAAGTCAACCGAGTCGACGCGCGCACCCCATCCGCGCCTATAAATAGAGGGCGAGATTTCAGAATTCAGTGTCCAGTCCTCTCTCTTCAAATCTTCCTAAAGAGAGAGTTTCTCTCTCTCTAAAAGTCTTTAAGTTTTTATTTCTTTACTTTTGTAAATAATTTTTAATTACTTTTTGTAATAATAGTAATTTAATTTTTACTTTTTACTTTCTTTTACAGTTTTTACTATTTACTATTTATTTACAGTTTTTACTATTTACTTTTTACTTTTTACAGTTTTTACTATTTACCGTGATGCGGTAATTTCTTTATGTTCGGGTGAAAGGTAATTTCTTTTACTATTACTATTTAGATTAATCTCCCTTAAAATAATATATTTACTATTTAAATTGGACTTAATCAGGATACCGCCAGATTGGTCGGTTGGTAATAAAACATATATTCCGCCTTTATGGCTGGTTATTTTGGTTCCGCCTTTATGGCTGGTTATTTTGGTTCCGCCTTTATGGCTGGTTGATATTAATCACAAGTTTTTATATTATTTTAATGGGAGATATCTAAATAAGTAGTAGTAGGATTAATTCCTTTTACCTTAACATTTTATTTTATTTTACTTTTCAGTATTTTTATTTTATGTCTTTTATTTTTGTTTTTTATTAGTCCTAGTTATGTGTTAGTTATCTAGGGGTTGTGATAACTTTTAATATCAATAGTTTATAAGGGATTATTTTATAGTTTGGATAATCTATAAGTTTACTTATTAAGTCTTAAGCTTAAAGCTTCTTATTGTCTGATCACCAATAAGATAGATATGGTAAATCTAAAATGAACTAGACATAGGGATTTTAGGTTTCAGCCTTAGACTTAATAGCCCACGATCTTCTTTGAGGATAGATAACCCTTTAATAGATTTCCTTACAGGATAGGAATATACCTGTCGGGCGGGGGTAGCCATAATTGGAACTTAGACTTAATGAATCCAGGTAATGTGGTTGACATAGGAATATGGTTCAATTGGGTTATACTGGGTATTTGTAGTTGACCATCGGAAGAGACTTTTACATAATTTAGTGTTCCAGGTTAGTAAACAGATTTATTACACAAACATAAAATAATCACTTCATCTTTTAAATGATATTAAAAGAATTCACAACCTTATATCTTTTTATCTTTTATTTTCCTTAGTATTTTCTTTTATCTTTTTATTTATTTATTTAGCAAATCTACAATCAAACCAAATCAATCAAGCAATCAATTCCATTCTCCCCTTTAATTAGATATTTGTAATTAAATAGATTCAATAATTAATAACAACAGTAGGAATTAAGTCCTCGTGGGATCGATATTTTTATACTACTTGAACGATACGTGCGCTTGCGTTATACGTGTGTGTTTACGCCGGTCAGCAGGGAGTTTGTACCCACCGGTGTGATGGGTGCCGTAGGCATTCCGACGCTCAAGTCAGTAGCGAAGATGAACTAAAAGATAAGGGGAAAGCAAGGTTTGAGATTACCTTGACCTCTGTGGACTGCCGTGAGGGCGGTGGGCCGGTATTTGGAGGGCGGTATGCTTTGAGAGCTCAAGTAAGAATGCTTAAGTTTGAATGAATTTAATCTGAGTTCTGCTTCCTTTTATAGGCTTAGGAATAGTTTTCTAGTTGGAATAGGGGTTGTATTTATAATGGTGGGTCCCACTAACATGTTAAATGCTCAGCTTTCGGTGTTGAATCACCTAATTACACGGAGAATAATTAATCATGAAGAGATGTTTTTTGGTTGGGGACCTATTCGGAGAACCAATGGGCTACCTGGGCCCGAAGTAAGAAGAGTTTAGATTTTTGGATCAACTTTGGGCCGGATACTGTTTGAAGGAATTTGGACTTTATTTGACATTGGGCCCGAAGTGAAAAGACAATTATATCATTGGTCCAAATTTGGCCCTTACATGTATTACATTACATTACATTAGGTGTTCCTCTTGCACTCTGTTTTTTTAGGATCTTTCTTGACATAGAGGTAAGCTTTTCAAACAGATAATACAATTATTGGACAACTTCTGTTGAATTAGTATAACTTTAAATCCTGTTTTCTTTATTCCTAAAGCTTCTTTGCTTTATTCATGTCTCTAATCCTGCGCCCAGATGACCCGGGCTGGGTTTAACGCGCTATAATAGAGCTATCTAGATAGGATCTCGACGGATCCCCAATTACACAAAAATAAAACTAGTGTTTACATGTCATGAATGCAACATAAATAAATGCAAGGGCCAACGGCCAGAGATATACTAACATTGAGAGTGAGGTTTCATCAGTTTAGACCTAGTCACACCTATTTCATAATGAATGCCATATGCTTACCCAGTTTTGGTTTACAATTAAAGCTACATGTTACAGTTCAATATCTCATGTTTTAGGTCAAAACAGAGAAAATATATTATGACCCAAACCTAGTTAAAATCAAACAGCTCGCCCAGTCTTTTCATTGGCAATGACTCCATGGACACTATAAAATCTTTACTGGATATTAGAAGCAAATATCTGATAAATTTCTCAGACATAAATACTGCTCTAGCAAAGATCAATTGGGAACCAAATAGAACAAAACATAGAAACATGCATATGAGGATAACAACGTGAATGTGTTAAGAAGCACAGTCTAACCCATACTTTTTCTAGTCTACTACAAAAAAGAGTCAAAAGTAATTCAATTTGCTATAAAATATGAAGAACAAATCTTATATTTTTATTATTTCCAGCACTTGAGCCTGATGCTCCAATTTAGCTGAATGCTCCTATGGGCTAGTTTTACATGGAGAGAAGAAGAAAAGCACAAAACTAAAAAAAAATAATAATAAAAATAAAAATCATCCACCTTCCATATTTAAACCTAAACTCAAACTAGAATACCTGCTACTTAGATATTTGGCCATGTCTTCTTGACCTGATGTACGGAGATTCTTCAAAACTCTCCTGTATACTGAATTGTTTGGTCTCTGACCATTTTTCATCATTTCCAAAAGTACATTTTTGGCCATCACTGGATTGCCATTTTTGTCATGCAGGCTCACAAGCAGGCTGTACATCATGTTGCTAGAGCTTTTATACTTATCAGCTGAAAGAACCACATACTTGTATGCATCATCATATTTATGAAAACTGAAATAACCCTTGATAAATGCAGCATGTGTCGACGGCCGAGGTTCAAGACACCTCTCCACCATATGATCAAAAAGCTTAAATGCAACATCAAACTTTCCAAATCTACAAGAGTTCCATATAAACAATTCATAGGTTAGCGCATCTGGGAGACAATTCCTTCCAAGCATTTCTTCAAATAGTTCACGAGCCTCGGCATCTTTACCATTCTTACATAAACTACTAAGCATATAATTATAAGTCTGTGTGCTCGGTTCACAACCTACTTGCCTCATTTCACCAATCAAATCTCTTTGTCCTTTAAAATCGCATCTCCTACACATTTCCTTTATCAAAATATTGTAGTAAGACACCTTTATCTCTGTCTTCTTTATCACATACTTAGCCATTTCAAACGATCCAACGCTACTGAACATCTCAATCAATGCTCGTACACCAGAAACAAGACACGAACCCCCAACTCGATTCAAAACCTCAACCACTCTCCGTATACATGTCCTGGTCAACGTCTTACTCGAAATCAATACAGGTACAAACCCAAATGCCTTTTCATTTAGACAAATTTGGTTTACATTGAACAATTGCAAAAAATGAAGCATAGTCTCATAATCATCTAATCGCCCACAATTATCAATAACCAAACTACAAATATCAGAATTCTTATAAAGCTCCAGCATAGTCTCCATAATATACTTATAGAAACACAATGCAGATATTTTTTGGCAGTTCAAAATTTGAAAAATCTCAATAACAGAAGCAATAGGTAGGCTTACATTCATCGAAACCAACTTGGACTCCATTTCACCATCACCACTTCTAAACAACTCAATAATCTCTGAAACTTGTTTTGGAGTCGCATATAGCCGATTCACCATTGCAGAGGATGATATACATCGGCTTGTGAACGATCCATTATACGCATTGAAATGCAGAGATAGTGTAGAACGAGAAGATGGGCGAGTTAAACGACAAAACAATGGCGACCCAGTTGAGGAAATGAAGGAATATGAAGGAAGTGAGGTGGGTTTTGATTGAAATCGATTTGAATTCAAGATTGGTATTGGTGAGGGTTTGGGTGAAACTAGGGTTTTGAGATTGGAATTGAAAGATGATTGTGATGAATTAGAGAAGAAATAGCGAAGACAGTAACAAGTGTTTGAGATTGACAAGGTTATGAGATTCTTCTTTGAAGATTTTGAGAATTCCATTTCAGATGATTTTGGAAACCTTCTCATTGATTGAGCTTCTTGTTTGCCAGATTAGCAAGTGTTTTTGCCGGTATGTGTTTACTGCAGCCTGCTGGCTGTAGGCTGTAGCTGCTTGGTTTTTTTGTTTTAGTTGAATATATTTTATGCATTTTACTCGGGGAAACGATAATGGGTTAAACTGTTAAAGTGCGATCAACTTCAAAATTTAAAAAATATTTATTTTTCCACTTAAACGAAACGATAATGGTATTAGAGTTTTGCTAATATCATTAAGAGTATTATTATCATTTGATGATATCTTAATGAAAAATCGAACCCTCTTTGAATTTCGGGTGAAAAAATATATTTTATTTGAACTTCGAATGTAAAATATAACTCTTTTGAAAATTAAGAATATTTTTTTTTATTTTATAGTTATTTAATTTTAAACATCCAAAATTAAAATAATAATAATAACATCTATAATTAAACAATATCAATTTAACAACCAAAACAACATCTATAATTCACAATCCATCCAAAATCATTTAAATTTGAATATAAGAAAATAATAAAAAAAATTAACTTTTTATTTTATTTCCTCATTCTGAATCGGGATGTTATTTTTTATCTTTATTAATATGGATCTAAATTTTTCGGATTCAGATCCGGATTTTTTCATGTTTAACTGTCATCCCTATATATAATTGTTTGAGACTTTAATGTTCAACCTAAAATAACCGATAGAAAAAGATTTTTAATTTTTATATAAACACTTGAAAATCCATTATTTCTTTATTTGAAATTTATCAACATATTTTAAAGTGTTCATACTTTCACCAGAAGTTCAAAGAGTGTTTATTTTTCCACCCAGACACTATCAAAAGATCAAAATACCCTTATGATGTCAACAAAACTATTTTCAAATTATTCTTACTTTTATAGTACGTGTGTGGTTACTTATTGAGTTTTATAACTCACACCACAACAGTTTGTTAGTTTTGCATGTTGATAACCAATTCGGTCAACCATCAAGCTTTGGATGCTTATGCTCGAGATGAAGGATCACTCAAGTTGTAGTCACCCACTCTAGAGTCTGGGGAAAATTTATGTGTATAGAACTCTATCGTGTATAGAAGTCTATTTGTTTTTGTTTATGTTTGGATCGTGTAATGCACATAATTAAATATATGTAAATAAAAGTTTTGATTTGTACTCGTAACTGTGGACATGTTTAATACTCTTGAGTATTGAAGTTAATAATTGATATGTCTTGGGTGGACCAGATGTCCTTTTTGCGTATATGATATTCATTACATGTTGTTTTGGAGTTGGACCGCGTTCTATGTTGTCCAATTTTTAGGGTGCATCGTGTCCGTTTTTCGTTAATTTTGAGGCTCATGGAGATAGGTTATTCTTGTCTCCTGCCGGTACCATTCTGCCTCTGACGGGATGTTATATTTTATTTTTATAATTTAATAATAAAAATATTAATTGTATAAATTAGGTACCACAAAAATTTTAATAGAAAATTATAATAAATCTTCTTATTATAATATGTAGTAAAAAAATTAATTGTAGAGATTAAATATTATGTGACGCGATGAGAAAGTTTAAAAATATTTAACTTATATATATATATATATATATATATATATATATTGTCGGATTATCTGTGATATTATTCAAAAATTAATCGGATAATATAATATTTTTTATTGTTATAATAGAATTCTTGTTTAATAGATTTATTAATTTAATTATGTTTTTCAATTATAATAGAATAATAGAATATGTTTTCTTATTATAATATTATATATTATATATATATAATCTTGATGTGACCTCCTAAATATTATATATATATATATATATATATATATATTATATATATATATATGTTAAATATATTATAATAATAATGATAATAATACAATACATGTGTAGTTAAATACATGATAAGCTCATTTTGTCGCCAATCTAAATACAGTGAATGTTTTTCAAGTCCGATTTGAATCTATCTGTCACGCTCTTTTTGGGTTTTCTAGGTCTTGGAATTCAGATCTCATATCCAATTTTTCTGTTGAGCTTCCGAAGCATTATTTTACCTACCCAATAAATAAATACACAATAAAAATATACAAAACATAAATTTAATTGTTATTTCATAAATGTGCTAAATTAAGGGGATTAATAAAACTAGAAGTGTAAAATGATTAATTTTTCTTTTAATAAATGTGCACTTTTAAGGTTCATCACACCCCACAATCAGCTTATTACTAGTCCCTAGTAATTTAAGCGAAAACTAAAAAGACAAATTCTTATCTAAGTTAGTAATTGTTTTATTTATTTCTAAATAATCAAATAAGTAAATTCTCTTGTACTTTTTCCTCTTCTTCCATACACATAAAACAAGGTATTAATCAATTTATTGTGCCCACAATATTCACAGGTTTTGTTGAAAATAGAGTAATATTTTTGTCCTAAAATTATATTAGAATTCACACCTTTTGACAATGAAATTTTATTTATAAATATAATTTTTTTTCTTTTTTTTTTTGTAATATATCTTCAATCCTTCTATCGAGCTTTGGGCAAGTGACTCCCAACCAGTTGGTTTTAGGGCACTAGGTGTTAAGATACCCCTACAGACTTAGTTGCTCGGATCTCAAATGTTAAAAAGAAAAAGTGTCTGATTTCCTTATGTTTTCTCTTTAACCTATGTAACGAGCTTTGGGCCAGTGACTCCCATACCAGTTGGCTTTAGGGCACTAGGTGTTAAAACACTCATACGGACTTTATTGCTCGAGTTAAAGAGGCTATGAAATCGGACTTATTCACACATATTTTTTCTTTCTTTTTTCTTTTTTTTTAACTCAAGCTCTACCATTTTACGCGAACAATCACTACTTTCTGAGGTAAGATGTTTGGTTATTAAGTAGAAGTTTGGTTAGTTTTTTTTTTTTTTTTTGATTTGCCTTTTTTTTTTTGAAATAAAAACACAAACTCCATTGCTTTTAGGTGTTGTCTCCAACAAACTAGAGAACTGAATATTACTAAATTTTCACTTTCAACCCATGATCATATGTTACCATGTATACTGATAATACTTGTCAAATGAGCATGTGAAAATCAAATTTAAACAATTTCACGGAAAATTCACAAATTTAAATGATTTAAAAGAAAAGAAACAAAAATAACTTGTTACGAATTACATTAAAAACAAAAATAATTTTTTATTTTTTTATTTTTTACACAAAACAAAATACTTTTTTTAAAATAAAATAAAATAAAAGCATTATAGTCAACTATCACATCCCCCAACCAAAGTGAGACATGTTCCCCAATGTCTGAATAAGAAGAATTAGAGTTTAGAAGACATCACCTGATTCGTGTAGTATTGACAATTGAATTTACAACATTGCTACTAAAAAAGATTATAGTTAAAAAAAAAATCAAAATAGTAAATTAAATGTAGTTGTGATTGTGGCTCACATCTTCCTCTGGTTTTACGTCTAGTAACGACTTGAATGCCCTCTATGAGTCGAGGATATGCTTCTCATACAATTTTCTTATAAATCGGTAAACATGGTCTTTTAAAGTCAGATTCCCGAGACTATAATTTAGCAATGTGATTTTTTTTTTATAAAATACATTAAACAACAAAAAATCTAAAATATTTAAAAAAAATACAAAACAAAAAAAATACAATCATGTTAAATTATTACTCTATCTATTAAATTTTTATTCCCCGATAATGGCGTCAAAAACTTGACACGCTTAAAAAGTGGTTCTTTACTCCCAAGTATAAGAGTGTCGAAGTAATAAAATAATCTGGTAAGTCTGAGGTCGATCCACATGGAATAAATTTAATAGGATAAAATAATAATTCAACTAATAAAATAATAATAATAAAATAAAATACTAGGGTTATGGGATTCACTTTTGATATTTCAAATATAAAATAATTTTTAATTTTTATAAATTATAAATTATAATTATTTCACAATCAATTTATTTCATAGTTATCATATATTAATTATGCCAACATATGTAATTCGTCAATGTACTAAATATGCCAAAATATTTAAAACCAGTCATAAAGGCGGTGATAATATTTATATATGACAAGTCCTGCCAAGGTACTCAATTATCCCAAATATATAAAATCAGCCATATAGGTGATATCGTATTGTCTATAATTAATCCAGATCTTTGATAGTCCACTTTCTCTCATTTATGGGATTCAAGTATTATATGTGACAATCAGGAACTGTTTACAGCTAGTCAAGGGTCCTCAATAAACTAGAAATAATATTAATTTTATTTGGGAAATTATCACAATTTATAAAATATAATATAAATAAAAATCACATATATTTTCATAGCAAGAGCTTCACCTTTTACCATAACAGGATATAAATTTTTAAAATAAGAAATAAAAAAAAAACACACATGATTTTATTAATAAAATAAAACACGCATGATACTTACCCAAAATTTCCCGAAAGAGAAAAATGAAATAATGCATCCTGATTAGAGGGGAGCTCTCCATCATCTCCCCTCCTCACTAAGATGCTGAACACCTTCTTTTATAGGAGGTCTCGGCACCAGATTGCAAATGCAAATGCAATCCAGTAATGCAAATGCATTACATTATATATATATATATATATATATATATATATATATATATTCTTGGTGAGACCTCCTAAATATATTTTATATTTATTATATATATTATAATAATATTAATACAATACATACGTAGCTAAATACATCATAAACTCATTTTGTCGTCAATCTAAATACAGTGAATGTTTTCCAAGTCCGATTTGAATCTAATTGTCACGTTCTTTTTGGATTTTCTAGGTCCTGTAATTCAGATCTCATATCCAATTTTTTTGTTGAGCTTCCGAAACAGTATTTTACCTACACAATAAATAAATACATAATAAAAATATACAAAATATAAATTTAATTATTATTTCACAAATGTACTAAATTAAGGGGATTAATGAAACTATAAGTGTAAAATGATTAATTTTTCTTTTAATAAATGCGCACTTTTTAATTTTTATCAATGGCACATAATCTTTACAATTAATATTTGTATCATTAAATTATAAAATAAAAATAAAAAATTATTAAAATAAAAAAATATAATACAATATAAAAATATAATCTCCTACTAAAATAAAAAACCTAATATATATATATATATAATCTCCTCATCGCGCCACGTGGTGGCTTCGTATTAAAGTTATAAAATTAAATTAATAAATATATTAAATAAAAATGATATTACAATAAAAATGTATATTATAATTTTATAAGAATTATATTATAACAAGAAAATATAGTAGATTATCCTATTAAAATAAAAATAAAAAAAACACTTTAAATTATCTATAATTAATCTAATATCTATAATTAATTTTTTACTATTAAATTATAAAATTAAAATATCTCTAAAAAAATTTTATTATTAAATTATAAAATTAAAATAATAAATTATTAACATAAGAAACCTATTACAATATAAAAACATAATATACTATTAAAATAAGAAACCTATTAATTTAATTAATTAATTAATATTTCAATTTATTATTATTAAATTATAATATTAAAATAATAAATTATTAACATAAGAAACCTATTACAATATAAAAACATAATATACTATTAAAATAAAAAAACTCATGTGACACTTAATCCCTGCAATTAACCTATACAATTAATTTTTTATTATTAAAATACATTTACAATTAATTTTGTATTAAATAAAATACATATTATAATAAATATACATATGATAATTTTATAAGAATTGTATTATAATGAGAAAATATATTATACTATCATATTACAATTAAAAAAATATTATAAAATTATAAAATTAAATTTATAAATTTATTAAATAAGAATTATATTATTACAATAAAATATATTATACTATCCGATTAACTTTTGAATAATATCACAGATAATCTGGAGCGCGCGTGCGCACATACACATATATAAAAGTTAAATATTTTAAGCTTTCTCATTGCGTCACTTGACATTTAATCTATACAATTAATTTTTTTATTACCTATTATAATAAAAAATAATATAATATTCTATTAAAATAAAAAATATACATGACACATAATCTATACAATTAATGTTTTTATTATAAAATTAAAATAATAAATTATTAAAAAAAACATATCACACTATAAAAATATAATCTTATATTAAAATAAGAAACCTAAATAGTAGCGGCCCACAAAATCTGACCAATTTTTTTGGATTTCGGGTCTAATGTTAATTGTTATTTTATTTTGAATTATTTTTATAAGTTTTTTTTTTTATTTCAAGAATTTTTATATCATCCCTAGTACGGGAATGTTACCGGTAAGCAACAGATCTCACTGTCGCTTAAGCCTCTAACTTATGTAATAGAACACTTACTCTTATCTTAATATTATGCAATCACATAACTAGTAACACATACAAACTTATAAACTTGAAGTAAACTTAAATGCAAGATCATGATTATATATATATATATATATACACACACACACACATACATGCATACATGTATATCTGAAAGTATTTATCGTATACACATCATCAAACATATGTCTACAACACAACAAAATGATATCTCAGACAACTACATTCTATATGAATATAGATCTCGAAAGATGGCTCCATGACTAGTGACTGCAGCATAACTCTTGTCCTCGAGCTGAGTCTCCAAAAGTTGCATGTGGCTCACCAAAAGACATATCATGCCAAAGAACTGAGAAGTGGTGGGGGTGAGTCTAATGGAACTCAATGAGTGGAGCTACAAAATCAAAGAAACTATATCAGTGTAACTGTTTAAAATCACTTTAGTTTTAAAACGTTTCTGAAATCCTTGTTTGAAAACTAATTCTTTTCTTTTAAACTTGAGAAAAACCATTTCTGAAATACTTTCTATATAAGAATCTCTGCACAGTAGAAAACCTGACGCATGGGGGCATTAAGTATTGTCGTCCCCCTATACGTCTAAATAGTGGTTTTTATGCATTACATATCGTCGTCCCCCAAGCCACTGAACTAGAACCGGTAATGTTAATCCATGCTACTACCTGACCCTGAAACTAGGGTTTAGGGCGTTATGTATCATTGCTCCCCTAGCCCTGAACTACATGTACACTCGTTCTCTGTCCACCAATTCCATAAGTCAGAGTTGAGGTGGGTTTTTCCCCATGCCTCTAAAATCATAAATACTCACGCTTTTAAATCTCAAAATTTCCCAAAACTTTCTTACATAAGAAATAATTGATAATTAATATGGCTAACGCCCTAAGCATTTGAAATAAATCTTGATCAATAACAAGTAAATACAAATTAACTTTGAAAGAAAAAAACATCCATTCACAGATTTAAAGTTCGGTCAACTTTGCTTCACGTCGCCGAGGGAGAATGCAGCTCATATCGAGAATCTATTTGGAATAAGCTTAGTTAGAATATGAGTTGCAAAACATGGCTCGAAATTAATTAAGTTTCTTAATCTAGTTAAATTATCCCCTCTATAATCTTGATACTGGTCCCTTAGGATGTCTTCTATCCTTTTGAATAAAGTGGGAAAAACTAAAAAAAAATTGAGTAAAAAGGGCCATGCGTCGTGACTCGCGTCGCGACGCGAATGCGCATCGCGACTTTGAATAAAATAAAGGCTCTTGTTTTGATGCGCGCTGCGACGCTGGCCCAGTTACGTCGTGATGCAAACTCATCAGGTCCAAATCCGAGGTTCTGCCTCGTTGCGCATCGCGACACAAGCCTCCATGACGTCGCGACGTGAAGCAAATTCTAGGACCCAGATTTCATTTCTTCCATAGTTAACTCCATATTTCATTCCATAACAAACACAAACAACTTCAATATATCATTTACCATCATATCATACTTTCAACATCTCAACAGCACCAAAATCCCATCATTATTACCTAATACTTCAATTAGGGTGAGTTACCCAGAATTACCCAAACAAGATTTTTCTCAACATACAATGAATAATAAACACACCACTTTCAACCCACAACTCATAACAAACATCAATTCTTCAATATTTAAAACTTCAAGATTTGGGTCAAGCATCCTTACCTTATTTCAACTTTTCCCTTCTTTAACAATGTTCTTAATCTTCCTTTTTCTTCTTGTTAAGTTTAGCTTGGAATGGATTACTCTTGTTGAGCTTAGAAATTTGCTAAGTAAATGCAAACCTTCTCTTCCTCTCCTCTCTCTCATAACCCACGGCCAAGGAGAAAAAATTTTGAAGAATTTTCATTTTAGCTCCCTTGTAATTTACTTAACCATATTTCTAGAAAAGTCTAGGGAAATTACTTTGTTGGGCCTTTCTAATTTGTTGGGCTTTCCTAACAAACTAAATAAATTTGGGCTCTAATTTAAGTTATTAATTTGGTTGTTGGGCTCATCTTGAATTGGAAAGAAAATGACCAAATCACCCCAAGACACCTTGGCCCAATTGGTTCATGCTAAACTCATTAGGTCCACAATTATATAGATATCTATTGTCTCTCAGTCGATCACGGGAATTCTTTATTAATGTCTGGAAAAGAAAATTCCATGCGTCACTTTATTACGTCCCTAGCTAAACTTGAAAATATTTGGGGTCGTTATAATTTTTTATTATTTACTGTATTTCAATATGCATACTCTGACTATTAGCTCTTATACAGTGAATTAGAAATATTATTTGAAAACTGTGAGACAAATGAATGAAACATAAATATTACGTGTAAGTAAATCAATTGTTTCATTTTAACTATAAAGCTGACAAGATCCGAAATATTTATAAGATCAATACTTAAAATATAAATTCAACTTGCATAAAGTGTGTGCCTTGTACTAGTTTATTTTAATGATAAAATTCATGTCAGGTTGATCAAATTTAATTTTTTAAAACCAAACTCGAGACCTGTCCAGTGTATGTTGGATTTTTTATTTCGAAAATAATGTTCGAATTTATAAACCCAACCAGTTTATGTCCCATCGGATTGGATTAACAAGTTTATACGTGTACACTTCTAAATAAAATTACAATTAAACCCATTTTATTATTATCTTTATACAGCTCACATATCATACATAATCTCTTCATAAAATTTAGTTATTTGACCCATTAATGTCATTCATATTTCTACAAACAATCTGGATATGTAGAGTGGAGTTATATTTTTCTTACGCCTTGAGATTTTCTTGATACTTCTCCAATCATCAAGAACTCTTTGTTTTCTTCTCCACATTGTAATAATGGTAGAAGGGTCTAAAGAAATTTAAATAAAAACACACACATTTTAAATTATTTAGAATTTATCAAAAGAAAAATTTTAGCACAGAAAATGGGGTTTACAAAGTATGGGTGGTGGGTTTCTTTAATAGCATAAAAATTTTCCCTAATTTGCCAAAAATGACATATTTGTCCCATGGTTTCATGAAAAGACTTCTTGTCCCTCATCCATTAATTCAAATGGAGTAATTGGGCTTCTAGTGTAAGTTTCAATTGAGAAATGTACAGAAATACCTAAAATATTGTTCTTTTCCAACAAACCCCCTCCCAAATTTCTCATATTTTTATGCAAATTGTGTTATGCAACTCAACTCTCCAACACATGGAAATAATTCATTACCCTCAATAAAATATCATCTATACTCTTAAATATCTCTCTCACTTCCAGAAGAAGAAGGAAAAAAAAAATAAAAAAAATAAATTATGAAGAGATTTTAATGGGACAAATCAAAATTTTCTCATTAATAAACTAGACTTTCATTATTTTATAGAATATATTTTAATAATTTTTTACATTTAGAGAGAGCGGCTAGATCCGTTGGACTTTCTGTGGGTCCATCACTAGTTAATAAAGTTAGTTTGTGTGTATATATATATAAAGTAATGAAAAATACATAATTTTCAAGATTGAAGATGAACATAAAATTTTTAAACAATAGAATGATAACACTCTTTTTATTGTAACTGACGTTTAAAAATATTTTTAATGAAATGTAACTAACACAAATATGATTATATTGAATTAGGCAAAACTAGGGGTGTCAAAACGAATAAACGAATCGAATTCGTGTCGAATACTAAACGAATCGAATCATAATATACTAAATTCAAATTCGATTCGTTTATTAAACGAATCCTGATATTAGGATTCGAATTCGATTAGTTTAATAAACGAATATTCGTATTCGATTCGTTTATTCGTTTACGTAAATTTAAACGAATCGAATCGAATTCAATATTCGTTTAAGTATTCGTTTAATAAACGAATACTGAATTCGATTCGATTCGTTTACATAAAATTAAATACAAAATATTAGCAAATTCATTATGATAGAATACAAATCCTTATATTTAGGTCTAAATTTCAAATTACATCAATTACATAATGTTGACGGTGGATTTTGGTCTCAGGGTAATATTGGAATATCACTCCCGAGGAAATCCTCCTCCAACTGTGAATTTGTTTGGTTATGGGGGACCAAAGGCAAATTTAGCGGAAAACAAGAAAATACGCCAATCAGACAAGGTGGTTTAACGTGGTTCGGTGGATTTTGGGGATCCGACCTACGTCCACGGGCAAGAACAGGGTGGTGCTTTTTTATTACTCAAATACACTCCTCGGGTCTCTTCTTTGCTTTTACAAATCAGAGCTCTATGATTCTAATCTTTCACTCTTATGATGATTTTTTAGATGATCTTTTACACATGCTCTACCCTTCTATTTATAATAATACAGAAATCAGACTCTTATTTGTATAAGAAATCCTATTTGGACTCAATCTTCTCTTCTTGTAGGGTTTCCTGATCCGGTATTGCCTTCTTCTTCCGTTTTCCCTTTTGGATTCTGACTCTCTCTCCTTGCGAAAGTAGGATATCTTCCTTATCTTATCCATAAGAATGGGGTGCTGTTGTCTTGAACACGGTCCGTCATCTGGTCGGTCTTTAATGAGGTCGGCTATGACAATCTTTTATGCTGAGAACGTTCCTGCCGACATCTATAGTGCTCGGTCATTTGAACCAAAGTGGTCGGTCTTTACATGAACTGGTCGGGTCGGCTACATGATCTCAACCAGACAGAGAATTTACCCTTTTGTCCTTGTCGTGTTGCCTTAAATGTTGTAGCGCCTGAAAACACCATCAACACATAATAATAATTAAAATCTTCAAAACATATTTTGACCGAGAAATTCTCGAACACGAGTTGACGGCAAACATCTTTATCATCGTGATTAGGATAAAAGATCCTGCAAATAAAATAAATTATGTGCAGTCAGACATAAATAACCATATGTAGTAATAGAAGTCCACAAATCGGTAGTTAGACATATTCGACTAGGAATCTGGTCTAACATGCTTTTAATATTAACTTTTTCTCTATTATGTATCTTTATCACATCGGCTCTTGCAGTGTTCCTAGA
Organism: Zanthoxylum bungeanum; assembly: GCA_019454045.1. Taxonomy (NCBI): domain Eukaryota; kingdom Viridiplantae; phylum Streptophyta; class Magnoliopsida; order Sapindales; family Rutaceae; genus Zanthoxylum; species Zanthoxylum bungeanum. The sequence goes on from SKCR01028653.1 coordinate 170,977, forward strand.
GATAAATGACACTTCATCACACAAATACTTCATCATTTTCTAATGCCCTCATACTCAACAAATTGAAATGGCAAATCATGCATAATAATAGCAATAGATACTAACTCACGAAAAACATGGGCTTCAAACTTTGGAACACAAGTTAACATACTGCCATCACTATGATCTAACATCATCTGTTTAGGATCACACATCTTTAATTTTGGACAAACTTCTAAATGCCTTTTTAAATTACCTGTGCCAGAAGAAGATACAGTTATGTATTCAATACCACACTTTCGACATCTCGATCTCGACTTTTTGTCTGGAAAATGATCCCCTGACAACTTGTAGAATAAATTCCAGACTTTCGAAGTTAATTATAAACATATATACTTCGATTGCTTTCGAAGGCTAACGATCACATTTTCAATCGATTATATTTCAAGGGTCTGGTACGTATTCAACGCAAATTGAAAACAAGTACCCTTTAGTTTAGAAAATGTAAAATATCAGGGATCCAGATGTAATTACTCCAAAATAAAAATAAACAAGGAAAAACCCACCTTAAGGCTCATGTACTCTCAATATTTTTTACATTACACCCCTATACTAAATTTTCTACACATTGCACCCATGTACTCTCAATGTTTTTTACATTGCACCCATGTACTAAATTTTCTACACATTGCACCCCTGCACTCTCAAAAAATTGACATTCCACCATTATTTTAACGGCAAGTTAACAGAGTTGAGAAATATTCTGACATCACTCACCCTTATTTCGGATTGGACCGAGCAATTTTTTTTACTTTGAAGTTATGCTATGGCGCATAACTATATGTTAGGGCGCATAAATATTATGCTCATTCTGATACATTCAAAAATCCAACTAATTTATTGCAAAAATTAGATCAAAACTACGATCTTGGAGTGTTATTAATGAACAACAAAAAACAAACAAAGATGTTTCACGGTTATCAGACATCAATCCTAAATAACGACAACGAGTATTACATGTCATGCGTGCACTTCGTAAAATTTGTGAAAAATGTCGACTGATACGCAGGAGGGGACGGATTATAGTAATTTGTTCCAACCCGAGACATAAACAAAGACAAGGATAATCTTTCGAAAATGGACTCTAGAAAGGAACCGATGAACAAATCAAAATAAGCAAACACCCATTTTTTAGCTCTTCTATTTTTAGCATAGGTGCTTCTTCCTAAACCAGGCAGATATGACACAAATAAGGGTGAGTGATGTCAGAATATTTCTCAACTCTGTTAACTTGCCGTTAAAATAAGGGTGGAATGTCAATTTTTTGAGAGTGCAATGGTGAAATGTGTAGAAAATTTAGTACGTGGGTGCAATGTAAAAAACATTGAGAGTACATGGGTGTCATGCGTAGAAAATTTAGTACATGGATGTAATATAAAAAACATTGAGAGTACATGGGCCTCCATGTGGGTTTTTCCAATAAACAAACTAGTTTCCAATTAAAGAGAGGTTACCGTGTTCCAATTAAAGAGAGGTTACCGTCTCACGCAATAAGACCGTTCAAAATAAATGGACGGTCAAAATTAGCGCTTTTTGTCCCCACAAAAAACATGACACGTGTCAATTGAGGCCTTTTGATTCCACGTAAATGTAACATGGACAGCACGTGCTTTTCCTCTGGAATATTCCAAGCAGCCTCTCAAAAACAACCAAAATATAATTAATAATCCCCCGAATCAAAATCAAACCCTAAAAATCACTTTTTTCTCTTCTTCACAACTGTCTCTTGCTTTCTTTCAAACACCAAAATGGCATCGTTTAATGAGGCACCTCCCGGTGATTCAAAGACCGGAGATAAGATCTTCAGGACCAAGTGCGCTCAGTGCCACACCGTCGAGAAAGGAGCGGGTCACAAACAAGGTCGGTCACCGTCACTTCATCATCTCTCTGATTTTATTTGGGTTTTGTTTGGATCTAATTATTTGTAGATCAATGATTTACACGTTGATTTCAGCAACTGGGTTCGAAATTAAATGTGATCTAGGGTTTGTTAAAATAATCTACTGGTGATCTAGGGTTTTATTGATCCTCATTTTATTTGTATAAGAAATTGTATTTTATCTTTTGGTTATTGGAATCTTCTGGGGTATTTATTATGTTTGAATGTAGATTGATTTTTGTTTTGCTAATGTTATTTTTCTAAAAATGAATTATGAATTGCAGGTCCAAATCTGAATGGATTGTTCGGAAGGCAATCTGGGACAACACCTGGGTACTCTTACTCTGCGGCTAACAAGAACATGGCTGTAATTTGGGAGGAAAAGACTTTGTACGATTACTTGCTCAACCCGAAGAAGGTATGGTATCTATTAACTTCAGTATAATTCGTACTAATATGATGTCATAGTTTTGGTATAATTCTTGTTGATCAAATTAGCACTGTTCAATGCTTTAGTTGGCATGATATTTTTATTTGGGATTCAGGATTTCATTGAAGCTTCTTGTATAAATTCATGCTTTTCAAGGTCCTTACGGTGTTAGTTTCTATGCTAGTGTTTTTCCTATAAAGTATCAATTTTATTGTAGTGATTTGAATATGATGATTGATGGCACTGATAAAATGAATTTGAGCTCCTGCTTTTCAATATTTTTGTATGACGAAACCAGCTGTAGTCAATCCCACCTAGTGGGAATTTGGGTTTGTTTTTGAGTAGTTTTGGCATCCGAGTTATCCAGGGTTTTTATGTTTCAATTTATAATAATAATATTACTGGTGGGACTTAGTAAAAGAGCTTGTTAAGATATGATGTTTCTTACGTAGGAGTTGTGGAATGCTTGCCAGAGAAAGATTATATGTGACCAATCCATGTGATATTGTTTCTTTTCTTATCAATTTGCTTTCTTATTTTTACGTTTTCCATTCTGCCTTTCTGACACTTCCAATGTTTTGATGCAGTACATTCCTGGAACAAAGATGGTATTCCCTGGATTGAAGAAGCCTCAGGACCGCGCCGACCTCATTGCATATTTGAAGCAATCTACTGCATCTTAAACACACTTTCTCTGTTTCCCCATTCCATTTTGCAGTTGTTGGAAATCGTTTTGCGGTGCGGATATAGAACTATTTTTTACCAATAAATGTAGACCTCATGCTCTTAGTAATTTGAGCATTGCCGGTCATTGGTTACTTGCGAAAAGGTTGCCGTATTTGGTAAACATAAAATTAATTCAATTTCCTGGTTATAATCATATTTCATGAACTTTGAGTGAATATTCAATTGGCAAATGATTTTTCTTTATAGTAATGATATAGTTATGACTAGTAGTTCATTACTAGCTATTTCATAAGTTGTGGTTCGCCCATTTAGTTCTCTGCTTATTCTGTTGCGTTTTTTTGTGATTGCATGCAAAGATATGCAGGGAAATCAATGTCTTAACTACTTTTTTGGGTAATCGGATGCTGTTCTTTGCTGTCAATCCTGAAATCTTTAGGGTTTTATAACGAGTCAGTTTCTTTTCGAGTCCTAAACAATTGTAGACTAGCAGGGCACTGTGATTGCATGCAAATATATGCAGGGAAATCAATGTCTTAACTACTTTTTTGGGTAATCGGATGCTGTTCTTTGCTGTCAATCCTGAAATCTTTAGGGTTTTATAACGAGTCAGTTTCTTTTCGAGTCCTAAACAATTGTAGACTAGCAGGGCACTGTGATTGCATGCAAAGATATGCAGGGAAATCAATGTCTTAACTACTTTTTTGGGTAATCGGATGCTGTTCTTTGCTGTCAATCCTGAAATCTTTAGGGTTTTATAACGAGTCAGTTTCTTTTCGAGTCCTAAACAATTGTAGACTAGCAGGGCACTGTGATTGCATGCAAAGATATGCAGGGAAATCAATGTCTTAACTACTTTTTTGGGTAATCGGATGATGTTCTTTGCTGTCAATCCTGAAATCTTTAGGGTTTTATAACGAGTCAGTTTCTTTTCGAGTCCTAAACAATTGTAGACTAGCAGGGCACTGTGATTGCATGCAAAGATATGCAGGGAAATCAATGTCTTAACTACTTTTTTGGGTAATCGGATGCTGTTCTTTGCTGTCAATCCTGAAATCTTTAGGGTTTTATAACGAGTCAGTTTCTTTTCGAGTCCTAAACAATTGTAGACTAGCAGGGCACTGTGATTGCATGCAAAGATATGCAGGGAAATCAATGTCTTAACTACTTTTTTGGGTAATCGGATGCTGTTTTTGCTGTCAATCCTGAAATCTTTAGGGTTTTATAACGAGTCAGTTTCTTTTCGAGTCCTAAACAATTGTAGACTAGCAGGGCACTGTGATTGCATGCAAAGATATGCAGGGAAATCAATGTCTTAACTACTTTTTTGGGTAATCGGATGCTGTTATTTGCTGTCAATCCTGAAATCTTTAGGGTTTTATAACGAGTCAGTTTCTTTTCAAGTCCTAAACAATTGTAGACTAGCAGGGCACTGTGATTGCATGCAAAGATATGCAGGGAAATCAATGTCTTAACTACTTTTTTGGGTAATCGGATGCTGTTCTTTGCTGTCAATCCTGAAATCTTTAGGGTTTTATAACGAGTCAGTTCTTTTCGAGTCCTAAACAATTGTAGACTAGCAGGGCACTGTGATTGCATGCAAAGATATGCAGGGAAATCAATGTCTTAACTACTTTTTTTGGTAATCGGATGCTGTTCTTTGCTGTCAATCCTGAAATCTTTAGGGTTTTATAACGAGTCAGTTTCTTTTCGAGTCCTAAACAATTGTAGACTAGCAGGGCACTGTGATTGCATGCAAAGATATGCAGGGAAATCAATGTCTTAACTACTTTTTTGGGTAATCGGATGCTGTTATTTGCTGTCAATCCTGAAATCTTTAGGGTTTTATAACGAGTCAGTTTCTTTTCGAGTCCTAAACAATTGTAGACTAGCAGGGCACTGTGATTGCATGCAAAGATATGCAGGGAAATCAATGTCTTAACTATTTTTTTGGGTAATCGGATGCTGTTCTTTGCTGTCAATCCTGAAATCTTTAGGGTTTTATAACGAGTCAGTTTCTTTTCAGAGTCCTAAACAATTGTAGATTTGCAGGGCACTGTGATTACTGAGGAATGTTTGTCTATCATGATGATGCTTGAATCTTGATAGTTTGTTAATTCAGTTTGTCCTAGAGCTTGTAATACAAAGGGCGTTATCATGTGATGATCATGTCGTATAAGAGTGCCAGAAAAGTTCGGTCCCGACTTATCCCAACTAAGTCTAGCTTGGCCTGGGAGTTTTAGCTTTGCCCGAGGGTTTTTTAAAGTTCCCAGGTCTTGGGAAAAATGGCACAATCCTAGATTCTATTAAATAAAAAATAATTTTTTAATTATAATTACATATATTTAATTATTTAATAAAAAACATTAAAATATTGAATTTTTTAATCTTTTTTTAATTTTTAAGTATTAAAATTTAAAAAATTTCGGAGCAGGACACAGGTCCGAAAATGATTTTCCATTCCCAGCCAGACCCAGGAAAATTATTTCGATCCACACCTGGCTATACCCGGTGCAGATCTGGGATCCGGATTTTGTATTGTTGAGAGATAAAGATCATGAGATGAATAGGGGTGAGTACAGTTCAGCATGTTATAAAAAAAATATGTAATTATAATTATTCGTTTAAAAAAAAAAAGTAATTGTTTTTTTTTTTTTAAGTATAATTATTTTTAGTTGTCGACTAGGTTCGGTAAAATTCAATTTTTTTATATAATAAATTAAAAAATTAATAATATTCACTTAATTTAATATTTATTTAAATTTTTTTATACGGCAATTTTTCTAATCATCGCAACTACACTAATAAATTTTTTATCATAAGATATCATTTAAATTATTTAAAATGTAGAAAAATAAAAAGAATAATAACCAGATCAAAAAATTATAAATATTTCATGAAATTACCATCACTAAACTCTAAATAAATTAAATAATGTATCAAATATAATTATAAAATAACAACATAATATAATTAGATTTTTAAAAATTCAATAAACTAAATTATTCAATTAATTCAGTTCGGTTTTTTGGTTTAAAAATAATTGTAATTCGGTTCGTTTCAGTTTTTTAATTAAAATATCGAATAATTATTTTTAAAAATAAAAAATTATCATTTCGATTCGGTTTTTTCCAGTTCGGTTCGATTTTTCAATTTCAATTTTTTTTTTTTACCCCCGAGATGGAAGACAATGAAGTAAGATTGTGAGAAGAGAGGGAAGATGGTGATTCGGTGAACTGAAGATAGAGGAGAGGAGCGGCTGAGGGGCTGAGTGAGTAGTGAGAACTGATAAGAGAGGCAAATAAAATTAGGATTTTTACTTTTTATATTTTATATTAATTTTTTTTTTTTAAAATAACTGGATCCGGAATAATAATAATCCGAATTTGTTTCTCCCTTTTTTTTTTTTTTGTTTATTTCTTCTTTTACCATTCTTTTCCGTTTTTGTTTCTTTTTTGTTTCATCTTACTCTTCCTCTCTCTCTCTCCTCTGATTTCTATATTCTCTCTTTTGATTCTTTAAATTTCATTTTGTTTTTGTTTTATTCACCTTAGTTTTGATGAGAAAATCAAATTAGTATCGTCATTCTTTTAATAGTTTCAACAGTTTTTTTGGGTGTGAATCTAACTTTTAATTGGTTATGAAACACACGTAATGTGTAAATTTTTATGTTAATATGTTTTGCCGTAATTAAGTTTGGACCTTAAGATATTGTAAGTGTTGTATTCAATGATTTAATATTTATATCTTTGTGATTATGTATTATTAATTTTATTGATCATTTTAATAATGCATTCTCCTCTGAATTTTAAAAAAGGAAATGGCAAGACAAGCATAGAAGTAAATAGCAGCCCGTTATATCATATTTCGGGTGTATATGTCATATCTCTCACAGTAGTTGGTCCCACATAATTATGGGACCCAACTATTGTGAGAGTGATGACATATACACCGAAACATAATATAATTTTTGCATGAGAACAAAGGAAAACCCAGTACTTGGCATTTGTCTGTCAATATTCAGGGAATAGACTGAGAGGATGCCCGCCTACACCCTAATGGCGGCTGAGACTCTTAAATTCGGATTTTAAATTTAAGAAAAATTAAAATCTATTGAGATATTGAAATCAAAAAACTCTTTTATTAGCAGAAACCGCATAATTTAAAAACTCATTTAGAACTCTCAAGTCCTCCGTTAGGAATAATCGTCGATTAATGAGAAATTAAGTTCGGGACTGTACTGCAATGCCCAATGAAACCCGAATTAATACCAGTAACGAACATAAAAAAAATTGTGGGTGGGAGCTCTTTTAAAACTATTTCAACCCAGTCACATTTTCATTGGCATGGGACTGTCCAGAAGTCAGATTTTTTTTTTTTTAAAAAAAAAAAGTGTAATAATAAAGTGAGTTTGCCCAACACATTTAGTAACAGTAACATCCTTAAATGTTAATGATTATATTACTAAAAACATTTCAATTTCTAATTAACAGGCGTTATACGAAATTTTATGGCTGTCTAGGGGATGCAATCATTCATCATTGCCCATGTAGCCATCCTTGGTAATATGGTAGTTAAGATAGATAAAAACACAAGTTTTTATAAATATATGGATATGGTTTGTTGGTTGGGCATATGGATGACAAGATACGCTCAATGATATCATTATATACATATAATTGAATGTATTTTTCATTTTAAAAAAAAAAAATCAAAAAACACTAGAGCATGCCCAGTGGGAATATAATGGCAAATACCAATTCTCGAGGACAAAGGGCTTCCTCAAAGGTGAAATTAATAGCTATTTCATGTTTCATTGCAAGGGTTCAGCCATCCTATTCGAATCCTTAAGCCCTTCTCTATGACAGATTTTTGAGTCTTGGTTATTGACTGTATTCAGAATTCACTAAAGAGCAACTAAAAAAGTTTAGGTTTATGAGTAAGAAAAACTTTCATTACCTTATTGGTGAGCACCTTGATATTTGTTCATATGGATCGAAGCAAACCTGAAAGATCAGTAATTAGCAAGAAAAAATAATTACGAATTCAGATTGTCATCGACAACATACATCAAAGTAGCTGAGGAACAACGTACACAAACAGCATAAGCTCCTTGAATGTTAGATATCGAGTATCACGACACAAGAAATTAAGAATCTAGCAAATGCAAATTCCATCAGCAGTCAAGACTCGAAAGGAATAGACCTAACCGAAGCTACTGCTAGCTAATCGATATCAGGTAGGTAAAAGCTGCATATAAAACTATCAGCGAGGTGCGGCATACATCTGGCTTGAGTCGTATTGAGGATAACCGGGCTGAGGTGAGACAGTTTTCCCGTAACCGACTGCTGCAGTCCCTTGAGCTACTCCATATGCAGTTGACTGGGAGGCAGACTGATCATAGCTTGATTGAGTTGCTGTTGGTTGCACATAACCAGGCTGCCCAGTCGCTGGAGCAGCATATGCTGACCCAGGGGCACTACTTCCGTAACTAGGATCTTGAGCCCCTTGATATCCGTAACCTGCATTGCTAGTCGCAGGCTGCTCGGGATAAACTTGCTGAGTATTTGTGTATTGTGCATACCCGGCAGTAGGAGCTACCTGCCCATAACCAGGGGCCTGTTGACCACCAGGCTGAGGATAACTAGGAACAACCTGACCAGCTTGTTGAGAATAACCTGGTCCAGATGCCGGTGGTGGCTGATTATAGCTGTCAGTAGCCGGTGCTGACCCATATGAAGGATAAGTTTGCTGCATGGCTCCACTTGCTGCATAAGGGTATTGCTGCTGATGTGGTACATTAGGACCATATGATTGGGCTGCGGGAACTTGGCTTTGGTAAGGGACATCCCATGGTTGACCCGGCCTAGGTGGACCATAAGATTGGGGCTGTGTTCCTTGTGTTGGCATGCCATATGGTGTTTTACCATACTGCTGCTGTTGATAATAGCCGGGTTGTGAGCCACCTTGCGAGTAAACAGGCTGAGAATTGCTGTGCCCTCCATAGCCCTGCTGAGGAGCTGTCTGGGCATAGGGTTGTGCATGCCCATACTCTGGACCATGTGGCTGTCCATAGTTATAATTTGAATGTGATGGAGTTGGACCCCCAGCAGGGGCTTGTGAAGGGACCGAAGGATGCCCAGGAATGGAAGTTGAATGTGAACCAGAGACTGGGCGATCAGATGCATGACCTCCTTGAGCACCATAGTAATCATAACTACCAGCACCACCCTGCATACTGGGAGGACCACCAAAGTTACTTCTTGGACCCATTTGTTGTGGAGGATAATTACCATACGTCGCATGTGGATACTGGGGATTTTGAGACGGATATGGTCCTCGATGTGGATAGTCATATCCCATTGGTTGAGTAGGGTGTGAACCCCGTGGACCCCATTGTGGTGGACCGGTAGGCCCACGTGGTCGATAAGCCTGCTGGTTAAAACCACCAGAGAGAGGTGACGGCCTCACAGTCTATTCCATGCAAATTACATTACAAGAATTAGAAACCAGAGTAAACATATAAGAATAAACTCAAATAATCTTGATGTAATGAGCAAATACGAAAGACACAAAGAGGTATGTATTTCGGAATTACAAACCCTACAATGCAACCACCTAGTTAGTAGTTACTAATCATATGGAAAGGATCAAGTAAAAGCTCAGACCTTACCCAACAAATAAAATCAAAATCCAAAACTAGTATCACTCATCACCAAGACAAGGCAAGAAATTATCATAAGCAAGTTATTTTGAACAGAAAGACATCGTTATAAGCAAACCCTATCAAAACAGAAGCTAAACATATGTGCAAGCAAAAACATATCTTAAATATGCTTCAGACATTTTCAAACTAAAGCTCCAAGCAAACTCATCTCACAATCACAAAATCTCACTTTTCAACCAACAAGATCAAAGAAAATGAATCATATTTTTCATCAGTCTCGGTGTTAGGATCTCATGAACCAGATGAAGTTTATCAGATGACATGATCTAATACTGTTTCCAAATGCACAATAATCTAAACATGTTTCACTGGAAGCAAATCAAGATGACAAGATAGATGTTCGTTATGGAATTCCAGGAAATTAAAAGTTCAAAGCTCATCACATGATAAAGAGAATACTGGCTTTTCAGATATCTTCAGACCGTCATATTCTGGACATTTGAGTTCAAAAAATGTAAGAGATTGTAACATTCCAGGTAATTGCCATAAAAATAGATGGGATAAACATGTTAGATCTCAATATATCAATTACTGTTTCCATAGCATTCATGCTGCACCTCAAAGCACATCAGAGGACAGGTGCCATATCCCCCAAAGGTTTCAACAAGCATCAATCAGAACATGGAAAAACTTCATCGGGTATAAAACTATCTCCAAGTACATGTCTGACATATAGAACATCGAGACACTGTTAATAGAATATTTTACATCATGATTGTTTAACTTTCAAGTCTCAAAGCAATCTTACCCACTAGCAACACCAGAAATTGCGAGTATACCTCTCTTCAGGGGAGTGAAAAGTGGTTGTCTATTGCTACACCAAGAAACGAATGCTTACCCATGAGAAATGCACAGCCAAATCTGCATTTTAAAAGCCAACCAACTCGAATTGGCACCTTTAACAAAAGAAACCATGGCAACCGACATCTGGATTGAATACACGAATATCTTCCTAATAGAATTCAACTGACCTTGTCATAGATCATTCATCAATACTGCAAACTCTAATAAGTGGAAATGTAATTTTGCTCTCGCTCACTCCCAAGGCAAAGTTATCACATCATGGGCACAATTATATGCTACTCTGATAAATGCAAAGGATATAGAACTCGACCAATCCAACGATGACATACATTTTTCCAAAGACCCATATCAAACAAAAAGTATTAGAAAATCGCAGGGAGTCAGGGACATATGCTTGCTAACATCCAATACACAGGACAATTGCAACTTAAAGGAAGAAATGACTGACAAACGTTATTGATCCTAGAACGAAACAGTAGCCCATGAAATCCTACACATCTACTTCTACTCCAAAAGAGCAAATAAAATAAAACTAAATGCATACCTATACAGAGCTTAAGGATTTTAAGTTGTTGAAACAAATTAGAAAGCAGCAAATACCATACACTCATAACAATTCATCCAAAGCTTTCAACAATTGATTGTCTAGCACAACACAAAACTGTATCCTGACATGGACAATATAGAGCAAGTTGCCACCATCAAAGAAATAGCATTGCAAGTAATCATAAAATGAGCAGTTAGGCATAAGACTTTTACGAATCTAAGATAAAGATATAAAATCTTCCCATCATACATTACATATCAACAAGCAGAGCACATTCAATCTATCAAATCATTTATATAATTATCATCCCAATAACATTCAACGGAAATTTATCAGAAGAGAATCTACTATGTTCACATGGATGATTGTTAGGAAATGATACCAAAATAAAAATAGCATTCAAAATGCAATACCAACTGCAATTGAAACTACAGTTACAGACATAAGGTAAAAGAAAAACCTGACTCAAAACTTCCTTTATCATTTCTTGAGCAGTCTCAATTTGCCTCATATCACCAGTAACTCGCACTATCTTCTCTTTGGAAGCATCTCCTTCAGAAAGATGTTGGGGTATCAACTATACAAGAAACGTTTGTCACTACCGAGTCTAACAACTTTCAACATCATCTTAATGTAATGCCTAAAATAACGGCATCAACTACCTGGATGCGTGCCCCTGATCTGGTCTGCAGACCCTTGATTGTCTCCCCACCTCTACCAATTATTAAACCAACCTGACCAGAAATATGCGCAAGGGATTATTAGCAAACATGCATGCAAAGACAAAAATTTTAGAATCAATGCTATAATATCATTAACCTTTTCATTTGGAACTTTAATCTCAACTTGTTCTCCAGCCTCAGCAGCCTGAGCAGTAGCTAGGCCCCTAGCTACAAGTGATGGAGAACCCCCCGCATCAGCCTGCAGTAAAGGACACATTATCATCGATTAATGAGAGTAAAGAAAGACACAAAATCAAAAAATAAAAAATAAACAAAAACAAAAAACAAGATTATAAAGGTAAACAAAAAGGAAAGGCATTGCCAAAATTGAATTAATGAGTTGATGGGAATAAAACAAAATACCATTGAGCACAATACCTCTGCTATGACAGCATTTATAAGTTTCTCAGCCTTGTCTATATTACTTAAAGTTCCTAGTATTTCCACTGGCCTTGTTACAGCATGGGGATCCGCATCAGAATCTCTAGTAATCTGAATTTTTGCACCGGAATTGTACTGCAAGTACCGTATGGTATCGCCAGCCTTGCCAATAAGAACCCCAACCTGTAACAGCATTTGGAAAATTTAATGTGTCAGAAAGAATGCTGATCTTCCCATCTGACTCCATATATAGCACCAATCTCCATAGTTAAAAACTTATCTAAGAAGAAAAAAGATGACAAATTATCTTTAAAAAGTATATTCATAGCTAATGTGACACCTTATTGTTAGGGATCTCAATTTTGCGGCTCATGGCCGAAACGTCAGTTGAAGACGGCTCATCCAGCTTAGAATTGTCAACCTCTTGTTGAAGTTCCTCAGTAGTTTGTTCTACAGTTTCTTCCTCTTTGGTAGTGACTTCTTTGGTTTCCTCTTTAACATCAATTGAGGCCTCTTCAGTATTTATTAATACTTCTTTAGTCTCCTCTTTAACAGAAATTTGCTGGTTGTCATCCGAAACATGTTCTTCCACAGAAGAATGTTGTTCGGTTTTCACTTCGACTGTTTCTTGCTCTTCTTCTTTAGTAGTATCCTCTGTTGGCTGCTCTGCATCCTCCACTTCGTCTAACTTCTCATCTTTCAATCCATTCACATTAGCTGCACTCAAACATATTATATAGGTCATCATTACAATAGTGGCAAGTAAATTACAAGTGACTCACAAATATAAATCTCCCACAAACCTTTAAACTAAATGCTCTCTAAACAAACAGAGAATAGAAAAAACACATATTCTAATATATATATATATATGTATTCAATTTTGATACAATTTTTTTCCCTAAATATTCTAATAAAATTTTTACTTCAATGCTCCGATTCCCTCGGAAACTAATTTTTTTTCTCGAAGAAAATAATCACAATGTCAATATGAAACAGAATATTATTAATATATATTTTGTCAATTTTTCCAACTAAAAAAAATACAAATTACAAATTAACAATTATTTTACACCAAAAAAAATATATACCTAGACCATCAGGCTTTTCACTTTCATCGAGTCTAGGTCGCTTAGCTTCTGATCCATCAGTCTCCGCAACGTCATCACCGTTCTTTTCCACGTCATCACCGTTCTTTTCCACGTCATCACGCATGCCCTCGGCGTGCTCTACGGCCTCGGGCTCCAAATCGTCGAGCTTCCTTTTAAGATCCGCAGCAGCGACAGCCGGAGCCACCACTTCTTCCTCCGCCATTTGGATTTAGCAGAAAAAAGAAACCGTAAAATCTGAAATTAAAAAATTAGGGTTTCAATGCGCTAAGTTAGCGGGCTTCCGAGAGAGTGAAAGATGTGTGGAGAAAAAAGGTTATGTGGCTTTATATACATACAATCTCTAAAGGCTAAGGCGATTTGATCAATTGATTAGTCAGATTTTTTTTTTTTTTTTTTTAATGGGCGACGGAGATGGGCCTAATGTAATTTAGGGTCTACAAAATGTTGGGCCGGGCTCAAAATCTAAAGCCCAAACATATTTGCTAAACTCATTGACTAGAGAGTTTCAACAAGTTAATGATTTTTTATCATGCTCTTTTTTAGTTTTAATATTTCCTCTCTCAAAGGCCAAAGCTTGTAAAACTTCTCCTCTCACAAGTCTCTCTCAAATATTATCCCCTAAAACAAATCCCAATTGAAATTGTCAAAATCTTTTACGTTGTTTTTCTTAATTTCAAACATTATAAATAAATAAATAAATAAGTGATATTTCATCACTTATAACTAAATAGGAAAAATATTTGACATCCCGAGTTTTCGGAATAGTTCTGGAAGGCTTTCGAATTGAATTTTGGGTCTCGGAATGAGTCGATGTTGGAGTATATGAGTTTGAGCGTTATTATTGATATTATGAAAAATAATATTTAAGATCTTGTATATAAAAATGTGAATGATTATCGAATTATATAATTGACCAAAATTATAAGATAATTGGACCTGTAGTCCATAAGTAAAATTTGAAACATTTCGGACATGTAGTTCATATGCCAAAAATCATAAAATTCATTAATTAAATTTGAAATAAATTTATCGTCCAGACACCCAAAAAGTTAAAATTATTGTGTTAAAATAAATGTCCGAAGTATCAAGCATATATTTGAACTACAAAATTAAAATCGTACATGTTAAAATTATAATGATACCAATAATCCATATGCATATTGCATAATTACTATAGAAAATAATTATAATAAATAGGATATGTTAAAATCCACTTTCTCATGTGATTTTATTAAAATTACAAATTGATTTTGTGATTTATGAAAATATATTGATGATTTCAATATAAAATAACTTGTGAAGAGTGAAAAGATTATGATTTGAAAATGATCAAATTCGTACATTAACTAGTATTATAGAAATATCTGAAGTATTTCTTATAGAAAAGTTATTATAAAGAATTGTTATTTTCTTATTTTAGAACATTAAATATTATTTATGAATCCCGAAGTATCATATTTTATTGTAAAATATCTTGTGTTAAACTGCACATCATATAATATTTGCATTCGTATAAATTATTCATGGTAAGCTTGAAGATATGGAAATGATGTCCAAACATATATCTTTGTGTAACAAATGATCAAGTTTTATTCAATATGATTAACGCAATTAATAAGATATGTACGTGACGATATTTCTCAATAAATATAGTTAAGTCACGATCTGAAGGGAAATATCTATTGAGCGGAAGTCTATTAGATTAAATAGGAATTGATGACTTAAAGGAAACTACCTACACTGCATTATTTTTCCTTCATTAGTTTTTTTCCTAATGATCAAATTTTTCCTATTAAGATTTTAATGAGGCACTGTTGCACCTTTTTAAGTTATAGTGAATGATGTACTCATTTTCTTTCGCTAGTTTTTTTTTTTTTTTTTTTCCATTGGGTTTTTATTAGCAAATATTTGAATGAGACATATTCTCTATAGAATAAACATCAAAAGGGAAGTGTTATGAAAATATAAATTATATGGATCTTTATCAAGCAATTATTTTTATCTCCCCATTACCAACTTTATATCTTCCTATAATTCCCACTATTTTATAGAAGTTGTGATCTATTATATATCTATTGATTATAAAAAGAGGGTTTCTCTTCTTATTTGTATTAAAAAAGGAGGGTTATTCTTCTTATTTGTACACATTTGAAAATTTACATAATAAGAGATGAAAGAATGAGTTCATATGATTCAAAAATATTTGTTATATATTATCTTTAAATCATTGTTTTATTATGAATATATAATTGTTCATATTTATTCTTTCCAATTTAAGTAGGGAAAAAAAATACAAATCACAAGTTTTAACACAACCATGTGTATTTATAAAAACATAAAGGATAATGTTACAGAATTTTTTTTTTTTCAAATACACATGGTTGTATTAAAGATTGTGCTAACATCATTATTGGTAAAAAAATATATATATATCTTAAAATCAGTGCCAAACAGAAAAGGATTACCTAATCAAAATAGATAACACAAAGGCTTTAACAGATCTCAGCAGGCTTCTTGATAGGTTCCGGTTGAATGGCTTTCTGCACAAGCTCCGTCTGTTCTTTCACGTGAACTGAATAGAAGCCGGTGGCAGTGGCAGCCGATGGAGCGCGGCCAACGTATTTGATGTCATCCATGGTTCCTCTGTCCAGTGCTTTCATGGCAGTGCCAAGCCGCGGCGCAATGTAGTTGTATGCACCCATGTTCATTGGCTCTTCCTGGCACCAAACAATCTCCGCATCTAAAAAAAAGATTCAAAACTCAGAAATAAGTAACAGCTTCTGCAACTATCCGGTCTCACTAGCATGATATTATCTTATTTAAACTCCGACTATATTAAAAATGATGCACAATGTCATAGTTACAAGTTTTTGGAAGCATACTTGGATATCGTTTAAGCTCTCGTTGAACGAGGTCATAAGGGAAAGGACAAAGCTGTTCCATCCTGCAAATTGCAATGTCGCTTGCACTGCGTTTCTTCCGCTCTTCATCGAGCTCGTAATAAACTGTTAGGACCCAAGGGTTAAATTGGTCATTTTAGTCATTAGGGTTTACATATAAATAAGAATGAACAATTGATTTTAGGGTATGCTATCATTTAGAAAAATTTGGGAATTGGATTGGAAGGGAAACTAGGGAGGCTGCCAACACCTCACAATTGTTGTGCATGGGCTGGTGGATTAATCTCCACCTTCAACTATCTTTGTTGTTTTTCAGTTGCGTTCTATGAATAAAAATACAATTTAGCGAAGTTCTTGGTGTAATTTCTGTGTAATTGTTTTGAGGATTTTGGGGTTCTATCAATTGGTATCAGAGCAGTAGTTTCTTGGATCTGTGAGGTTATTGTTGGTTGAGAAAATAGAAATCAAAAAAAAAAAAAAACAAAAAAAAAAAACAAAAACAGAAACCCTAATCGACAGAAACCCTAACTGCCGCCACCCACCACCACCACACCAGCAACCATCGACGACAGCCGAGACCACCATCCCCCTCAGACGACGCCGGCGAACCATCCCTACCGCCGGCGACTCCAAATCGAACCAGAACCACCGTGTCTCAGCCTGCCCAGCCGCCGCGCTGCGCGTTTCACGCTCGTCGCCGCCTCTCAGCCACTTTCCGACGTCGGCGAAGCACACCAAAATATTCCCCTTACGCCGGCGATCAAATCCATACCACCCTCGAAGCCAAAGCCGCCGGAAAACGCCAGAAGCAGCCATCCACTGTCGCGGTCTTCTTCGCGCCGATCCGCCGTCTACGGCCGGAATCTGACGACGCCGCCACCACCAACGCACTCAGCACGTTCTAATCTTTCAGATCTGACCACCCCTTTACATTTCCGGCCACCGGCAGGTTATTTACATTTTCACCCCTAAAGTTTCTGATATTTGCGGTTTGGCCCAGAAAATTCTAAGTTCTTTCATTTTAGCCCTTGAGCCTACTGTTTGTGAAAAAAAAAAATGATGAGTGTTGGGAGTTCGCACGAATTGAGTTGCATAAGACAAGATGGTTCTCTTTGTGACTATATTTATAGGTTTGATTGTGTGGTGGGATCAATGTCTTACATATCCGAGTACCATTTACCGGGCATTTTCATTAATGGATTGCGGTATGAGTTGCAATCTGAGGTTCGAGATGGCTTAAAGAATTTGAGGGTGATTGATCTTGATGGGGTCAAAAAAATTGCCTTAAAGGCGGAAGATAAACTAGCAAAATTGGACAGATTGGCGGAACTCAGAAAACAGAGAAGGATCAATTCACGCAAGCCTGAAAGATCTCGAGCCGTGAAGGGATTCGTGTCCCAGTCAGATGTGAGAGGATTGGATAGCGTTGAGGAAGATCCTTGGAAAAAATTTGATTCAATGTGGGCGAAGATGCGGGAGCAGATAAAAGGATCGAAGACTAACTTGAGTACTCACACTGATGTCGCTCCATCACTTCAAGAGACAGGTACTGGTCCGACACTTCCTCTGGTGGAGAGCAATAGGAATCAATCTGAGAACCTTCCAAACGGCCGATCGGGAAAATTCAGACAACTTTCTGCAGTCGATTTTCAGTTTCGGCGCGATAAAGGCCTATGTTTCAGATGTGATGAGAGATTCCACCCAAATCATGTGTGTTCTAGTGAGAAAGTTGAGCATATTGGTGACATAGAGTCGATCCCAGAGGGGGAAAGCATTGGGAAGAGTGGAACAGTGATTGATGGGAGGAGCAGTGAAGAAGTTGAAGCCGTAGAGCCAATGTTCGCGAATGAGGATGATCCTACTCTCGATGTGATTGCACAGTCGGACCCACCACAGCAAGATGATAATGAAGAAGTGGGCATCACAGTAGAGTGTAATGAGACGAAGAATATAGAGGTTGATATAGTGGAATATGTAGTCATTGTGGACGATGATCGTGCTTCTCAAGCGAAGCAATTGGAGGGGCTAGTTAAGCATTTGTTAGATTTTGTTGATGGATCTATTGTCTTCGGATCAGTTTTGCAAGGGATTATTATGCACTCTTATCAATCTGCGGAATCTGTTAGCTATCTGGAGGAAGCTTGGGACTTCATCAGAACAATGCCATTCAAGCCTGGGATATTCTTTGAGGCGATTAACAGATCTGCACTCTCACGTTGAGGACAACGTGTTTTCAAATGGGGGAGTAATGTTAGGACCCAAGGGTTAAATTGGTCATTTTAGTCATTAGGGTTTACATATAAATAAGAATGAACAATTGATTTTAGGGTATGCTATCATTTAGAAAAATTTGGGAATTGGATTGGAAGGGAAACTAGGGAGGCTGCCAACACCTCACAATTGTTGTGCATGGGCTGGTGGATTAATCTCCACCTTCAACTATCTTTGTTGTTTTTCAGTTGCGTTCTATGAATAAAAATACAATTTAGCGAAGTTCTTGGTGTAATTTCTGTGTAATTGTTTTGAGGATTTTGGGGTTCTATCATAAACCTGCATGCAAATAACGCACAGGACAAAGCATGCTCACAAAGGAAACACTAAAAATACTGTGATATCCTGACTTGGCTAGCTCAAGCAAATGAAATCCCCGTAATTAAATCGCGAAAGTTGTTAAGAAAGACAGAGAGAGCAGCAAAAAGAACATCACACACCTTTCCAGAACAAAGAACCAGACGTCTGATACCTTCCTTAAGACCAGAGTGGTCATTCTGATCCTTAATAAGCCGCTTAAATCGGGTCCCTTGTTTGTCAAAACCAGGGTGACCTTGGACATCATCAAACTCTGAAAGTTTTGATTTGCAGTCCTTGTAACGCAGCAGGTTTTTGGGAGACATCACAATCAGAGGCTTACGAAATTCCCTGTGTATCTAAAAGACATAACAGGGAAAACATGAGAAAAAGAATACACATGACATGACTGGAAATAATTAGCAGGAGTTGTAACATTCACAATCTGCCAGTTACATTCTTGAATTTGTTTCCGAAGAGTTGGATCCATCTCAGGTATAACAAATGGATTGTCATCACTCATCTACCACGTCGATAAACAAATATATCAGTTGGCAACAAAGTTGAATCATTTCCTCAACATTCTGCTTGAAAAGTTATGAATACCACAGCCAAATTAGTAATAAAGGACAATACAAATGCTGGATACCTCAAGGAATCGCTCCAATCGTGCACTTGAATGTTCAGGTCCCTGACCATCATAACCATGTGGGAGCAGCACTACAAGCCCAGTTTGTCGCAACCACTTGGACTCCCCACTGCTTAGAAACTGGTCAAAAATTACTTGTGCTCCATTAGCAAAGTCCCCAAATTGAGCTTCCCACATTACCAATGAGTTTGGATTTTCCATAGAGTAACCCAGTTCAAATCCAAGAACGCCAAACTCTGAGAGAGAGCTGTGCCAAAAACAAAAGGTTCATATCTAAGTAACCAAAATTTGCAACTAAAAATATCAGGTGTAGGGACACGTGGCGCACTTTTTAACTTACAATAAACACAAAATTTCCCACTAACACTACTTCAACCTCGGAACAAATTAACCATGGACCATGCAGAAGACACAATAAAGCATCTACATAAGGTTGACCACACGTTACATCTAAAAACAAAAGAACCTTCACTGAACTTTGTTTTAAAAAAGATATTACGACGGAGCATTTGTTAATGAAAGCAAGAGAAAAAGAGAGAGCTAGTGGTGTCCATTACCTATTGCTCACAGTGAACATTTCTTCACCTTGGTTTATCATAACATGGTCTAGTGGGCAATACTTCTCCCCAGTTTCTTGATCATGTAGCACAGAATGCCGGTGACTGAATGTACCTCTCTCCACATCCTGTCCACTCAATCGCACATGGTTACCCTCTACTAGCAATGTAGCAAATGCAAGGGCCTCCGCAAGTGCCCAATCAATTGCTTCCCCTGTTTCAATCATTTGTGCACGCTGCTCGTAAACCTTCTTTACAGCCCTGTGAGGCTTTAAGTTTTCTGGAAGGGTTGTGATTGCTTTGCCAACATTCTTCAAGATCTCTGGTTTTACCCTGTACAACATCAAATTAAAGTAAGATGGAGATAGCCAAGAAAATATGTGACTTACAAAACCCTAAATATACCCAGTGTTTCTAATACGTGAAAGCTGTTCTGGTGACTTTAACCCAGTCCAATAAGCTGACAACCAATCCCTTCTATTTGGAACATAATATTTGCTGGCCATGAATTCTTCATTAAGGATTGTATTGACATTTTCTTGTATCTTACTAATGTCTTTTTGAGTCACTTGCCCAGATTCTAATAGTTTGTTTTGGTAGATCTGAAGAGCCGAAGGATGATTCCTAATTACCTGTTAGCGTCCATTCAATCAGAAATATGAGATTGGCTGATTCATACGAACAAGATATACAAGCTACAAGGCCAATACGAAAAAACACAGGAACAAACTAAAAGAATAGAATCAGGTTATAAAATATGTTGCACGATAGAGCCTCAAATCTAACAATAATCTGAAAGGTAACTATATCGGGGCTAACCTTGTACATTTTGGGCTGGGTGAAAGATGGCTCATCAATCTCATTGTGCCCATATCTACGATAACACACTAAATCAACCACCACATCAGAATGGAATGTCTGCCGCCATTCTGCTGCAAGCTCACACACATGAACAACTGCCTCCACATCATCACCGTTTACATGGAAAATAGGGGCATTCAAGGCCTTGGCAACATCAGTACAGTACTGAGAGGATCTGGCCGACTTTGGATCAGTGGTGAAGGCCACTTGGTTATTCACAACAATGTGTATCGTACCACCGGTTGTGTAGTTTGGAAGTGCACTCAGATGTAGAGTTTCATAGACTACTCCTTGACCAGCAAAACTACCATCCCCATGAATCAAAACAGCCATGTTCTTGGTCCTGTCAGCATCATTGGAGTAATATTGCTTTGCTCTAGTTTTTCCAACAACAACTGGGTCTACAGCTTCCAAATGACTTGGATTGGCAACCAAAGATAAATGAATTCTCTTACCGCCCCTAGTTGGCCGATCATAAGAAGTTCCCAAATGATACTTAACATCACCTGTACCAGTATAGAGCCCAACTTCATCTACAGGCTTCCTGCCACCACTGAACTCACTAAATATCTGGCGAAGTGGTTTTCGAACAACATTACCAAGCACATTAAGTCGTACTCATACCCAATAGTCCCGCAATAAGCCTGTGCAAGACGGGTTAATATGGATCTAAGGGTACGCACTGGTCGATTCTCAGAAAAAAACCCTGACATCCTCCACACACCTATAAAGAATTCCCTATCAAGATCAACATCAGTGAACCCATAAAGAGCAGGGTCCAGATCATCTGGGATTTCTCTTCTTCCAATCCCAATGGGTCCAACTTTGCTTTCATATGACCATTAACTTGGTAACCTCTCACAAGCAACAACAAACGCATACTCTCCTGAATCGTTTGCCCCGAAATTCCAGGAGAAGTAGCAGCCTGACCCACAAAATTTCTAAAGAAATTGTCCCAAGACTCATCAACACTATTTGGATCAGCTTCCCAAGCCCTCTGAAGCTCCTCTAAATAAACACTACTAGTCCCATCTAAGAAGCTATCAGTCAACCTAGATAAGGGAACGGGGCGAGGCACAGGTGCAGCTTGCGCCTTTGATTTCAACACAGTGCTATGAATATATCGGGTTTGAGTAAGAATAACACAAGTCCTTTGTTGTATATGAACGACCCTCAGATAAAGTCCTCTTAATGGCAAGCTTTGCCACCCCATAGCTATCAGGCCAAAAGCTTTTACTAGCTTTATATTACTAGAGTTTTCTTCCCTTGTTTTTTCCTGAAGCTTTCTAGAATCATTCAAGAAATAATTTGACTAAAAATATTAACAGAGAAATGTAATAAGGTGTCCCCTCGAGTATCCCATGAACAATGAGAAAGTAATTGATATATCTAACTTCAATTTCAATATCTGAAGAGGCCAAAAACTAAATATGTCTATTTATTTTGTCTTTATGTGATGGGAAAGTTTTTACTTTCCTTATTTGGAAACAAGTTGCATAGTGTAGAAACATAAAGAAAAAGTTCTTAAATTCTTTTTCAAAAATAGATCAAAATATAAAAATAGATCAAAATCAGTACCCAATCCTCTAATTTTTTTTTTATTCTTTATTTATTAATTTATTTAACACTACTTATGTATAATAAAAATGTTCTCATGTATATTAGAAAAATATATATTTAAAAAAGAGTACAAATAAAAATTACACTTAAAATATAAAATATAAATAGATATATAAGGAACAAAAAAATATAAATTTAACAAAAATAAAAAATTATAAAATAATAAAATGAAATAAATATATATGTTATTTTTAAATTAATATATATTTATATATATAAATTTGGGGAGGGGAGATTTTTGTAAAAGAATGAAATAATTTTGTAAATTTAAAAGGTGGACAATGAGGTGAGACTTCCAATAGGGGTGGGAGAAGTAGCCCTCGTTAGTTAATATCCAAGCCCTGCTCCCATTAAAAAAGTCAAAACATTAGCCCTCCTGGGGGAATTGTAATCAATGGCTGATTCTGATTGAATTATTTACATTTTATTATTAAATTTTTGGAAAATATACTATAAATTTTAAAATGTTATTTTTTTACTATTAAATGTATTATAAAATAATATTTTACTATTTTTTCATTAAAATTATAGTTGACCGTTAGTTAAACCTAACGTCAACTAGTGAAATATAAAATTTTATATAAGTAAAATGTTATTTTGTATTAAAATATAACATTCCAAGTAAATAACAATATGTTTTTTTTTTTTTGTCAACAAACCATAACTCACAAACTTAACAATATCCAAACAACATGTATTAAAAATATTCCAAATACAATGATTGGTAGTTACAAGGAAATCCAAAATAGGCTTAATTTTAGCTTAGCAGACCCTCTCGGCAGACCCTGAAATCAGACCTTCTCGGCAAACCCTGAAATCAGACCCACAGAGCAGACCCTGACGGCAGACCTTGAGAGCAGAGGCAGACCCTGAGAGCAGAGGCTGGCGAGCAGAGACAGAGGCTGGCGAGCGGAGGCAGAGACTGATGAGCGGACCCTCACGAGCGGACCCTGAAATCAGCCCAAATCTTCACTATTCTGAGGCTTGTTGATTTCACAACAATATCCTTAAAACAATTTGTCCCCTAGTAAGGGTGGCAGTTTAGCCGCGGCCCGGCCCGGGGTGGAAAAAGCCCGGGCCGGGCCAAAATTTAAAAAAAAAAAAAACATATATATATATATATATATATATATATATTTAATATGTTTATATCATTTTTATTTATTTTAAACATTTAAATTGTTAATTTATCAATGAAACTTGTGATTTATTTATAAATTGTCTTTATATATAGTGTAAATATATTTTATATTTATATTTTTTAATTTTTTTAAATTCGGGCCTAAAAAAAAGCCCGGGCCCAGGCCCGCCCGGAAGAGTGAAGACACCCGGGCTGGGCTTTTCTCGGGCCCGAGCTTTTTTGTTGGCCGGGCTCGGGCCGGGCTTGCAAAAGCCCGGCCCGGCCCGGCCCATTTGCCACCCTTATCCCCTACCGACGGTGCAGTAGAACGTGAGACGATTGTTTCCCAGGATACAACGGAACCGAAAGAGTATGGGCACCACCAAAACCTGTTACCAACGAACCACAAAGTGTTTGAACTCTTCCCAAACAAAACAAATAATCGAGGATGATTGTTTTGGCCAAAACCGAAAGCTGTATGTTGTGTATATTCTGTTATATTTTTTTTAAAGCGAAAATACAGCATGCATTTTTATAGGAAAAAAGATAAGTATGCCATTAATCATATTAATGAGGGACCTTTCGATTGAAGTAACAAATTAATTAATGGAATTATTAATTGTTAGGGAACTTCAAAGGTTTGGAAAAATAAAGAGACAAGCAAAAATTGGTTGGGCCGAGCCCGCACAATTTGGTCCGGCATTCGTGTACGCAGGATGCGCGGGTGCACACGAGCCAAGCCTGTTCGGATTTGATTTGCACCCCCCTGCGCGCGCACGTAGAGAGAGCCTCTATCCTTATAACTCTTACCCATATACATGTGAGTAATCATATATAAAGACATTTTCTCTTTTATAGCTTTCTCATGTGGGACAAGCACATTTTTCTTTATTTTCCAACACCAATGGGTGAACTTTGAGCAACAATTTCTCATTCACCCAAGCACCAATTTAAGCATATGAATATACCATTTCGAACTACTCACGGAGGAGTATCTGAATCATTCAATAACAACCACTAACACGAAGTGGATCATGCTTAAAATTGAGCCTCAAAATGCTTGATCATGCTTAAAATTGAGCCTCAAAATGCTTACTCATAAGCATTTTTTCAACAATCCCCCATATGAATGAAATTGGCGAAAAAAACGTCAAATAAAAATATTTTGACCTAGAAGAGTTCAACGGTTTAACACCTGCATAAGATAGGTAGGCATCAGCCTTTGAACCTTCCATTGTGAAAATATATCTCATTTACTGGCTGACAGTGGACGCGATGCATTGAACTATACTGCCGTTCATGTAAATGGAAAACATATATCACACAGATGTTTTAACCTAACACATCTGAGTTCTCATGATTATGTTCATTTTGCCATGACATCAACCTGGTTCAGCAAGAGTTTCTAAGAATGTGTGCCCCGTACAATTCCCTTTGAAGCGGCCCCACTTCTCTCTCACATAGGTGATTTCTTATTTAAGAGTATCTCGTGATACTTTGCTCGGATTCCCGACGCATAAGAATCATTAAAAGCCTTGGCTTAACCTATATCCATACGAGCATCACTGTTTTATTTCACCATATGAATGGACTATAGGGTAGCCCCCCACAGTGAACCAATTATGTCTTATACGAGTGGGTTGTCCCATTGAACCTAGATCTTGGAATCTCCAGTCAACAAGGTTGGGTTTTCCTTCGTAATAACCATTTATCTAACGGGCTTTAGTCTCATTCCCCTCGATGATTTCTCAACTAACTCTCTGGTTAACCCTTTGGTTAGCGGATCCGCAATGTTATTGTAGGACACAGGACCTGGGCGACGCCGTTCCTAGGCTCGCGGCCTAGTTTGGGAAGTACTGAATAACATGGAGTCGCCACCCGGTGTGAACCGGGACAAAGATTTAAGGCCGCACTCACCCCTCGCAAGGGAAGACCTCAAACCGTTAGGTTCGGAATGGTCCCTTACTTATGTCACTTGTAATGAAAGGATTTATGTAATAATTTAATCAAGCTTAAGTAACACTTATTTCCAAGAGTATCATGCTTCTAAATTCTCATGTGTAAAATAAAACTTATGTACGCATTTCACATATATCTCACATTTAAATTTGCATGCTTAACATATATCAAGATAGCAACTAACATACAACTTTACTTGCATATCACATTCAGGAAAACACAAGCACACATATTAACCATACAAGCACACATGTTAACCATACAAGCACACATATGGGCACTTTTCCAAGCGGTACGTGGAATTGTAGCCCAAGTACAGACCGCACTACCGTCCATTCGGAATCGGCTACGGAATTTACGTCTGGGTTTCCATCCGATATACCGCAAGAAATAATACTCAAATGTTATCATGACACAAGCATATGAATTGTAATACATTAACATATTTGCATTTATACATGTGGAGATAGCTACTAGGAAAACTATGCATGAAATCTAATGAAAAAGACTCAGTTCAGTGTGTTCGCGTTCGTGTAGCGTTCGTAAACGCGTTCGAACGGAAATGAAACAGAATGCTCACGTTCGAGTAGCGTTCGTAAACGCGTTCGAACGGAAATGAAACAGAATGCTCACGTTCGTATGGCGTTTGTTAACGCGTTCGAACGGAAATGAGACAGAATGCTCACGTTCGTATGGCGTTTGTTAACGCGTTCGAACGGAAATGAGACCTGACACATGATAAGGCAAAAACACATGCGCGTTCGAGTTGCGTTCGTAAACGCGTTCGAACGGGAACAGACCTGATGCATGAAATGGGACGCAATACATAAACACAAAATAAAAGGGCGCGGCGAAGTACTGCCATAAAGGTGACCTTTTGGGGCTCTTGATCTCTCAAAGAGAGGACCTTTAGACCAACATACTAATCCCATGCGCGTCACATCACACATACAAGAATAGAACCAATCATATCAACCAAGTATGCCCGATTGAACACATCTTACATCCAATCTGAACACACATCAATCGGCGCGGCAAAGCATCGTGGTAACGGGTTTTAACCCCTCCCCATAAGGGATCTTTCATTCCACTTACTAAGCCCATGCGCTTGATTGAACCATACATAAAAGATAAACTCAATAACATCAAACTAAGTATGCCCGATTGAACGTATCTCGCATCCAACCGAACACACATCAACCGGCGCGGCGAAGTAGTGTCACAAAGGTGGCCTTTTCGGCTCTTTGTCTCCCAAATGGAGGACCTTTGGACTAACTCACTAAGCCCATGCGCTTGGTTGAATCATGCATAACTAAACAACATATTGAATTCAAGTAAAGAAAACTAAATAAACAAAAGCAACGCAACAAAAGAGAGATGGTGCTGTTTACCCAAGCGGTACGTGGAGTTGTGGCCCGAGTACAGATCATATTACCGTCCATTTGGAATCGGCTATGAAATTTATGTCCGGGTTTCCATCCGATATACCGCGAGAGTTGACACATCTCTCATTCATCCAATACCCACAACATATTACATCTCATAATTCATGCATGTTTATCTACTCAAAGACCACAACATGCATTCCAACATGACAATCATACAAGTAATACTTAATAAATAATGCGAAAAAAAAAGAAAACAAGTGTGAAAGATACCCTCAGGTCTAACCTTTTAAGCCGTCTCTCGGACTCGCGTTCCACGAAGATCGGAAGGGGTACGGCTCCGCAACTTTTCTGGTTCACTGGTTCAGCGTCCTAGCTCACTGCTTTGCTGTTTTGCTTGCGGTTCGAACTCCGTTCTGCTCCTATTCGGCTTCTGTCTTGCTGCTCACTGCACGGGCCACCTGTTTTAACGTTTTCAATAAACTATTCCAAGTTTGTGTGGGTTCTTAGTGCAATTATGTGATTATTTTTAAGATTATCTGTATAGTTTTTATGTTACTGTTTTTTGGGATTTTGGGGACTGCTGTTAAGGTGATTTTGTTGCTGTTTGGGCGTGTAATACGGTGTGGTTTTTTGTGGTAATTTTCGGTGGTGGAGGGCTGCTGTATATGTGGCTGTTTCGGTGATGTGTGGAGGGTTTACGGAGGTGGTTTTCGGCTATGGAGGAGATGGTTGGGGGCTCTTTTGTTCTTTTTTTTTTTTCGTGTATGTGTCAAGTGTGTTTTTTCTTTTGTTTAGTCTTGGGTGTGTAGAGAGAGTCTAGAGAGATTTCGAGAGAGTTTGGGTGTGAATTATATGTGTCAAGGAGAGGATGGCTTTGGTTAGGGGTTGTTTATATATAGAGAAGGGTTAGGGTTGACAAGGGAAAGGATTTTGTGCATTTAATTAGGATATGATTTAGTTTTAAACAAGGAAATCAAAGGATTGAGGGGGGGATAAAATATTTTAATTTAGGAAGTTGCAATATTTAATTTGTGTTGGTTTAGGAATACAAATATTTTATATTGGTAATTACCTTATTAGATTAGGGAGTCAAATATATGATTGGCTTTAATTGGTTAAGATTGATTTTAATTAGGCATATCTTCTTTTTAGTTTTGGTAATATTTTATTTAATTGGTAAATGGTTTAAATATTTTATTTAATGTTTAATGTTTAAATTAATATATATTTATTTAATTTGGGATGTGTTTTATGGGCTTTGGGGAGCTAAATGGGCTGGGTGTGAGGCTAGCAGCAAAACCAAAATTACCGACACCGTTCGAACGCTCCCTCGAATGCTACACGAACGCCCGCAATCTGTTTTCCGTTCGAACGAAGTAACGAACGCAGCACCAACGAAGACAGTGAGCTTGTTTATTCTGAATTTCCCCTTCCGATATTCGTTTCCCGCGGCTTTCGTGACTCAAAATGTAGTGCCTCCAACTGAGGCTCATCATCGGGTTTCACATGCGAAAATGCAATGCCTACAGTTATCATTTGACTTTACATAGTCAATCGAAATAACTCCAGTAAAGAGTAATTGTCTAACAGTATTATGTCTACGACGTATATGTCTAGACATACCATTATACATGTTGTTATGTGTCCTTCCAATTGCAGATTGACTATCGCAATGAATGCAAATTGCTGGCACTGGCTTAGGCCAACTTGGAATATCCTCTAGAAAATTTCGAAGCCATTCTGCTTCTTCAGCACACTTATCTAATGCAATGAATTCTGATTCCATTGTAGATCTGGCTATCACAGTCTGTTTGGAGGATTTCCATGATATAGCTGCACCTGCTAGTGTAAACACATAGCCACTGGTAGACTTTGAGTCTTTCATATCAGATATCCAATTAGCATCAATGTATCCTTCGATTACAGCTGGTTTACATCCTGGAGGAAGATTCACTAACTCCCAGGTGTGGTTTTGTAAGATGGATTCAATTTCACTATTGATGGCATCTTTCCACAAAACACCATCAGCTGACCTTACAACTTCGTTATAGCTTTGAGGATCATTCTCTAGCAAAAATGTCAGAAAATCTGGACCAAATGATTTTTCCGTTCTAGCTCTTTTGCTACGTCTTGGTTCAAGTTCAACAACTTGTTGATCCCCTGGAACATTTATGTGTTCTTGGTCCTGACTATCTTCAAGGATAGTCTCAGGTGCCCGTTTGTGCACATTTAAATTCGAATTTGTTTTACAAGGAAAAACGTATTCGAAAAAAGATGCATTCCTCGACTCCATTATCGTATTATTGTGAATATCTGGTATATTAGACTCATGCACAAGAAATCGATAAGCATTATTGTTATGTGCATATCCTATGAAAATGCAATCAACATTTTTTGGTCATATCTTCACCATCTTAGGTGGAGGAATGATTACTTTGGCAAGACACCCCCATAGTCGGAGGAATTTATAGGAAGGTACCCTTCATTTCCACATTTCATAAGGAGTTTTCTCTACTTCTTTCCGGGTGGTACCTTATTTAAAAGGTAATTAGCTGATAAAACAGCTTCTCCCCACATATTCTGAGGTAAGCCAGAGCTAATTAACATAGCGTTCATCATCTCTTTCAAGGTACGATTCTTCCGTTCCGCAATCCCATTGGATTGAGGTGAATAAGGAGCTGTGGTTTGATGTATGATTCCATTTTGTTCACAAAGTGATTCAAAAGGAAAAACATACTCACCTCCACGATCACTTCTTAACTCCTTAATTCTTTTATTCAGTTGGTTCTCAACTTCATTCTTATAGAGAACAAATTTCTCTATAGCTTCGTCCTTGCTTTTCATCAAATACACATAGCAAAATCTCGTGCAATCATCAATAAAGATAATAAAATATTTATTACCGCATCTCGATTGTATTGAATTAAAATCACATACATCGGTATGAATTAGATCAAGTGGTTCAGAGTTTCTTTCAATACTATGAAAATATGATCTAGTCAGTTTTGCCTCAACACAAGTATCACATTTATGTATGTTATCAATTTTAAAATTGGGAATGTGATTCATGTTAATTAATTTCCGTAATGAATTAAAATTAACATGTCCTAATCTACCATGCCATAGATTAGAGTACTCAACAATATAAGCAGAAGAACTAGCTTTATTGATATTTTTGGGTTTAATAACCATTACATTGAGCTTAAAGAGCCCATCAGTTACATACCATTTTCCCACATACATCCCATTTTTAGTTAAAACTACTTTATCAGACTCGAACACCATCCGGAATCCGTGCTTGTTCAGAAGCGATCCAGACACAAGATTCTTCCGTATTTCTGGTACATACAGAACATTGTTCAGAGTCAACTCTTTCCCATAGGTCATTTTCAGAATCACCTTTCCTTGACCTTCAATCTCAGATGTTGCTGAATTGCCCATGTATATTTTTTCCCCATTACCAGCAGGCTCAAATGAAGAAAACATGCTCTTGTCCGAGCACACATGTCGAGTGGCACCAGTATCAATCCACCACTCTCTTGGGTTAGACCCCACCAGATTCACCTCAGAAACCACAGCAGAAAGGTTAATGTCTGAAACATCTTGAGTCATGTTTTCCAGCACATTAGCCTCTTGTTTCTTTTGCTTCTTCGGTAGTCTGCACTCAGATGACTTGTGACCCATTTTGTCATAGTTGAAGCATCTTCCTTGAAATTTTGATTTCTTGGAAACTCCTCCTTTAGGGCCCATCTTTGACCCTTTGTTTTTGAGGTTCTTGTTCTTATGGCCATGTTCAACAACATTTGCCTTGGCCTCATGAGATATTCCTCTCTTGTCAGATACTCGGTTATCTTCCTCAATTCTGAGCTTAAGAACCAAGTCTTCAATGCTCATTTGTTTTCCCTTGTGCTTTAGATAATTCTTGAAATCTTTCCAACCATGTGGTAGTTTCTCAATTATTGAGGCTACTTGGAAGGTTTCACTTAAACTCATTCACTCAGCATGAATTTATACTAGAATAATCTGCAGTTCTTGTACTTGGCTTATCACAGTTTTGGAATCCACCATCTTAAAATCTAGGAATCAGCCTACGACAAATTTCTTAGTACCGGCATCATCACTTTTATATTTCCGATCTAAAGATTCCCAAAGCCCTATTGCTGTTTTCATTCCGGCGTACACACCGTACAAGGAATCACTTAGCCCATTTAGCACATAATTCCTACATAGGAATTCAGAATGTTTCCAAGCGTCGATCGCACTGATCACTTGGATGTCAATCTCACCTTCCGCGGGTACATGAGCATCTTCCTTTAGGAACTTTGCAAGGTTCAACGTGGTCAAGTAAAAGAACATCTTCTGTTGCCACCTTTTGAAATTCTGACCAGTGAATTTTTCAGGTTTTTCAGCAACATGATTGACATGGCTCACATGTCCAACATGTTGACTATCCATAGAGGCAGCAACACCTTGGCCAGCCCCAGAGGCTGCCAGATTAAGCCCAGAGGCTGAAGCATGTTGGCCAGCCGAAGAAGCTGCCACAACACTTTGGCCAACCGTAGAGGCTGCCACATTTGGATCAATTGTGTTTGGACTGATTTCCATATCCACAGAACAAATTTGTTTTAAGATTGTATTACAAATATTCCAAATACAATGATTGGTAGTTACAAGGAAATCCAAAATAGGCTTAATTTTAGCCTAGCAGACCCTCTCGGCAGACCCTGAAATCAGACCTTCTCGGCAGACCCTGAAATCAGACCCACAGAGCAGACCCTGACGGCAGACCCTGAGAGCATAGGCTGAGAGCAGAGGCAGACCCTGAGATCAGAGGCTGGCGAGCAGAGGCAGAGGCTGGCGAACGGACCCTCACGAGCGGACCCTGAAATCAGCCCAAATCTTCAATATTCTGAGGCTTGTTGATTTCAACAATATCCTTAAAACAAATTTATCCCCTACCGAAGGTGCAGTAGAACGTGAGACGATTGTTTCCCATGATACAACGGAAACCGAACGAGTATGGGCACCACCAAAACCCGTTACCAACGAACCACAAAAGTGTTTGAACTCTTCCCAAACAAAACAAATAAAACCGAGGATGATTGTTTTGCCAAAACCGAAAGTTGTATGTTGTGTATATTCTGTATATATTTTTTTAAAACGAAAATACAACATGCCTTTTTTATAGGAAAAATAAGATAAGTATGCCATTAATCATATTAATGAGGGACCTTTCGATTGAAGTAACAAATTAATTAATGAAATTAATTAACTGTTAGGGAACTTCAAAGGTTTCGAAAAATAAAGAGACAAGCAAAAATTGGCTGGGCCGAGCCCGCACAATTTGGTCCAGCATTCGTGTACGCAGGACGCGCGGGTGCACACGAGCCAAGCCTGTTCGGATTTGATTTGCACCCCAATGCGCGCGCACGTAGAGAGAGCCTCTATCCTTATAACTCTTACCCATATACATGTGAGTAATCATATATAAAGAAATTTTCTCTCTTATAGCTTTCCCATGTGGGACAAGCACATTTTTCTTTATTTTCCAACACCAATGGGTGAACTTTGAGCAACAATTTCTCATTCACCCAAGCACCAATTTAAGCATATGAATATATCATTTCGAACTACTCACGGAGGAGTATCCGAATCATTCAATAACAACCACTAACACGAAGTGGATCATGCTTAAAATTGAGCCTCAAAATGCTTACTCATAAGCATTTTTCCAACACAACAATCCAAAAAGAAAAAAAATAGTAAAATTACCTTCTTTTTTTTTCCAGATTTTCCAGTGTAAGGTGAGCTCCGACGGTCGGTGATGTGAGTCAGCTGACGGCTTCCAGTGATGAAGTTAGTTAGCACCAACGGAGGCGACTGGCCGGTAACGGCAATCTGGTTAAAGCGTTGATTTAGTGTTTCTACTTTCTAAATTGAATAGAGAAATGATTCTGGATCACGTTAAAAGTGCATCTGTTTTTAAGCATTCTCTATTTTTCTTTCGAACGCTGAAGCTTCTACAGAAACTGTGAATGTTCGAAAAAGAATACATTTGAACCTTAAAGATTTATGATATTACAAATAAGAGCAAAATATGGTGAACGTATCATCGAGTCTCTCCGATAAGATCAGCGGACAGCGATTAAACTGCTTATGTATGCGTTTGAAAATTTTTATTTAAATTTCTGTTGTTATATAATATCGAAGTATTAATTCGGATTTTTGAAGAATACTTCGGACTTCCGAAATTTGAAAAATTGTTTATAAAATCGGATATTTCTCATTTTTTTTCATTATAAAAATTTATTTTTTTATGGTGATACGATATTGATTTTGATGTTCAACGAAATAGTTAACGATTTTTATTGATTATATATGATTTTTATATATAAATTCGAAAATATAAATTAAAAGGCATTAATTTCTAATACATCAAATCTATTTATATAAATTCAAAATACTGTTGACTTTGACTTGGATTTTGGTTAAACGGAATCATGCATGAACGTCCATTGTGTCCACGTTCGCCACATCGACCGCATATGACTTGCACCATCTGTTCGTCTTGTGAAGATCTTCTATTTGTTTTCGGTTGTCCCTCCGAAACACGCTCATTTGGTGGCAATACATTCAAACCTGCATTGAGAATAAAAAACATTAGTTAAAATTAATTTTGAATGTTTTTCCAATGAAACAAATTAATAATATTATACATGATAATTCTTATGGCAAGACCCAATCAGATTGGTCAACAACAAGATGGATAGTTTCCCCAAACGCAGCACGAAGGGTGGCCGCTATGCACATCTTACTCCAGATACTAGAGGTTTTGATTCTAGCAGCCTCACATACAGCCAATGCGTGTACACACGAAAATTGCTCTAAATCAAACTTTCTGCACGTACACGTCTTCTCTGTTATTAACAAATTCAATTTTGTCTCCACCACGGACCTTAAACTCATAGCGATCAGCTGGTGATACGGACATTTGATGCGATTTAACTATACGTTTATCTATTTTTGCATGCACCCACAGGGTCAATAGAGTAACAATCTTTTCTATTGATTCTCTCTTATCAAAAAATCATTTCTGAATGATCATCCCGATATAGTTAAGTAAACTAAACATTGGAAGTGCTCCGGCCTCTTTGAGCAATGCGTTCATACTTTCAGCAATGTTTGTTGTCATCATGTTATATCTTCGCTTGAAAAATTTGTCCTTACCCATCTACTGCACTCTACATACTCTTCTAAATAACTTGTTGTATCTGCATTCATTTGCCAAAGTTTTTGAAGTTGCGCATCAAAATCATAACATCTATATGACTTGGCAGTAGCAAAGTAGGTCACCATTAAATTGTCCACATCCTTTGGTCTCATATTGAACCTAGTTTTAAGGTTCATAGACACGTGGTGGATGCAAACACCATGAGAAGCTTTAGGGAAAACTGTCATAATAGATTTCTCTATGCTGCCATGTCGATCAGAATTGAAAATTAGATCTGCCTCATCTCCGATGCAACCGCAGAGTTTGATCATAAACCAAATCCATGACTGATCATTTTCGAAGTCCATAATACCAAATGTCAATGGATATATCTAGTTATTTCCATCATTGAAAACAGTAACAAACAATGATCTCATATACTTGCCTGTCAAAAAAGTTTCATCAAGTGCTATTACCTCTTTTATGGATGATAAAAAAAAACCTGAATACTTTGACTCATTGCAACAAAACAATAAAACAATTGATCTTCCTCATTTGTATGCAAATGGGTATCTGTTTCGAGATTAGTATCATGCAATACATGTGAATACAATGACAGCAATCCATACAAATCTTCTGCATAATCTCGGACAGCTTGCATTGTAAACTCTCTGGACCTCCATGTTTGGTTGTATGATAATTATACCTCATATTCAGATTGAATATCACTCACAATAACTATTGGCTTAACGATTCAGTTGGCATCAAAATAATTTATCTTTGATAATGTCACCAACAACTCGATTACCAATACGACTACCTTCGAAACCATCATCAGAGGAGCAGATGTGTGTCTTCACGTACTCAGTTACAATCTAATTCGAGTTTTGGACTCCAGAGCTCTGTGCCCGCACTTTCCACTTTTGTTGTCGTCAACCTGCTTATTGTGGTTTTAAAGCGTTCCCTTACAACAATCAGAGCCAAGTCTCTACGTAGCTTAAGTTTAGAGGAGTAGCATTTACTCACCGATGTGATATGTTGGTGTCTGAAGGCATATCTGTTGAATAAATGATATGAGGGAGACATCGAGATACATCCGGTAGAGTATTCAAATGAACTTTTCGAACTGTTGTTGAATAACCAACCATATCACCTCCAGCAAACCCACCATGTGACCATGACCTACCAATTGACCATGACTCTTGAACATTTTCATCATTTCTACATGTTGTATAATTATCCCAGAGAGCTTCATCTGACCCATAAATCGGAACTGATTAGCTTACCATATTACAACTCGACGAAGAACGGCCTTCAGATTGTTGACCCTCGTTAGCAATATTCTTATCCTAACTCAAATATAGCTTGATGACATTATCTTGTCAAATGACATTTGAGTGTAAATTTAAAAACCACTCCCAGTCATTTTGGTTACCAATTTCAATAACTAAACGTCACTGCGAATATGATGAAATTAAACTTTTAACACTGACTTTGTACTCCATTTTACTTATCTGTATCTGCACATACAATATTTTTACTAACTGATCATAAATTGTGTCTACAGTAACTAACTCTAAAAAAATAGATCCTCTCATGTATTCATCGTTGTCATTATCTAATTTCTCCCAAGACCCATCACTATAGAAAGTTAGGGGTATTTGTTCAACTTTAGACTTAAGAGAATAAAATTCTAAATTTTGCAGTGAGAACAAATAGGAAATGCTAGATTTTATAAATAATTTTTCAAACTTGGAATATCCGAAGAATACTTTGTAGATCAAAATTAATACTTCAAATATCCGAAATTTTGAAAAAAAAAATTTTAAAACTTCGAAGATCCGAAGTTTTGATTTCGAATCTCTGAATTTTACACCAACTTCAGTGTGTACTTCGGAAACTGTGGCTGGAAATATAAATGACAAACGTTGTGTCTCATTTTGACAAATAAATATATTTTTTCGGTTAATTTTGCTAATTTCCCTTATATAATTACGAAAATAGATGTAAACGTTAAACATCTCCATAGATATATATTTTTTAATTTAGGAAGAAATACGGCATGATTATCTTTTTTATTAAAATAATAAAGCTATCATAGAAATGGCAAAAGTGCAAGTAATTAACTTGGTTAAGATTATTACTTTATAAAATTAGATAAATGTTACTTTCTTTTAATAAAGAATCCCACACCTTTATCTTGAATAATGATAGTTGTATTCCTTGAAATCTGAATATTATCTCACCATTATAATTTTTGTTAAAGATTCAAAATTTACCATTAGAATTTGCTATTTTAAATATCAACTCATTAGCCCTGAGATTTGTGGACCCTAAGATAATTTTATATTTCGAGATCTTTAATCATAATATATTATTATAATATTAAAATTTCAAAACCCTTATCTGTTAATTATTTAAGAGTACTAATAAAAAAATCTAGCGAGCAGCTTGCCCGCCCTAGCCAAGGCCCAACTCTGTCTTGTTAGTTTACCTTTATGTATATAAAAATTAGATATTTTTCTACTCAATGCGCAACCTAAGATTATTATTTCATTTAATATTATTTATTTAAAAAAAAAAAAAACTGTTTTAACACTTGAAATCTATTTTTATTTAAAAAAAATAATATTTATTTAATTAAATAACTTATTTATCAACTAACTCGGGCAAAACACAAACCCTATGCTAGATATAATAAAACGAAACTAAACTAAAAGAAAGAAAACAAGAACGAAACAAAACACTGCATTCTTATATTTCAGTTTGGCCTAAATCGGAGAACATATAAATAGTCCATTCATTCGATCAAATAAACTTGCCATCTCATATCCAAAAGTAGACCCGGCTAAGATTCCGGTTCGGAACCGGTTTAAATTTATATTGTAAATTTTTTTTTTAGATAATAATTTTATTTGTAATTTAATGTAATTATATAATGTAATAAATTTTAAATTATATTGATTTATCAATCTCAATTTTTTATTTAAAAAAAAAAAAAAACCGGAACCGAACGGTTTGGTTCCGGTTCCGGTTCCACACAAAGTGGAACCGGAACCGGACGGTTCAGTTCCGGTTCGGACCGCCGGCCGGGTCTATCCAAAAGAAATATAGTTTTTAGACATATATTACTAAATAAAACATCATCATCTAAAAGATTACATCTTCATCTAAAAGGCTAATCATTAGATTAACCAACACAACCATCCAGTGGTGCTGCAGAAGAAATCAATGAACACAACTAAAGAAATCGTATGGAAGAAAGGCGAATGAACACAATCATTCACTGATACTGCCTGTTAAGACTGATCATTCACAGATTCATATAAAGAAATCAACGCTGGACTAAAAATTGAATAATAGTATGAAATAACACAATCGCGAATGTTTTATGTACCGATCCAACGAAGGTGGCGGCAAGATAGCAACACATTTGTCTTCATATGCCTGAGAAACGGCAGGCATATACTAAAACAAGTTTCTGGACATCAAGCCATTTGATCTCTTTTTCTGAAGTGCAAATGCGAAGAGCAACGGGTAGAATCCGAAGAAGAATTCCCTTTCATGGAAAACCATTTCAATTCTGGTTTCTGTATGAGAGATGTGACTTTGTGAAGCTGGTCATTGAGACTCGCGTGCAATGACTGAGAGAAGAGGAAGTCTGCTCTTTCGTAAACTTTGGCAGTCGAGCTTGCTGCAAGGTTAATCTGCATAAAATGCATGAAAAAGACAATTAAAAGTTTAAAACAAAAAGTTAGTTCTCCAAAAAGTTCAAACAGCACATCATCGTTCAGGATTTGTTATAAAAACACGCACTGAGTTCTAGCATAATGTATTAGCCTTGCAAAGGTGAGTAAGATACGGAAATGAGGAAAGCAACAATAAAATGTGTTTCTAAAACAGTTAAATAATACTTTGGTATGTTTCAAACAAGCAGCCGTCATCTCGCACTCGCATAAGCATAAATGTAAACCAAATGACAGATGCATTCATCGAAATAGCTCTATGAAAAGACGTAAGCATAGCCTTAATCTTAATCCACAAGGTTATTTTCTATAGAAATTGGATGGAAGTTGGGTATCGGTGGAAAACAGCACAAGGTTGTATTTGTTAATAATGGAGGATCAATTAAAGCTTGTATCATTAACTTGACAACGGAAGAATTGTATCAGGCATTTACATCGAAATATGGACTGCGAATAGGCATTGGGTATTCAATTTGAAGCAAATATTTGGCTAAAACCAATCATAGGCGGTCTATATAATTATTTAAGCAAGAGGTCTATATAATTGATGCAATGCAATGCAATAGTCGATGAATTTATTACTTTAATTTACAATATCTACCATAAGATCAATGTGCTCACGATTTGTGTCCAAATTTTAAGTCAAAAATTTAGGTTAAAATAACTCCACCTATAAAATACAATGGTGTGCGAGAAAATAGAGTGTAATGGATGGTTAAGATTAAGATAGATAATGTATCCAAAAGCTATCTTTATGTGGCTTAATTGGCGGCTCAGATCATTTCATTATAATCTAATGGCCGATAAATAGTCATTTCATTATAAAATCTCTATAAAAATGTAAAATGAAAACTACCAAATAAATTAAAGAATAAAATCATTTATTAATGGAAAATGAAAACTACTAAATAAATTAAAAACTAAAATCATTTAATTAAAAAATAAATTTATTTCATTATAAACAAATTAAATAATAAAATCTTAATCTTTATGTAAATTCTATAATACTGTGCCGTAGGCACGGGCACACACTAGTATATAATAAGAGATAACTCAACTTACCGACTCTGAAGCAGTTTTTATGCAAGCTTTTGCTAGAGGCACTATGCAAAACCTTTTGAAAATAACCCAAAAAAAAAAACAAAATGTAAATTAATTAACAATAGGAAAAAAAAAAAAAAACAATTCTTCATAAAGCTTTTTAATATTTTTGTCCAGCCTAAAAAACAAGAAAAAAGTAAAATTACATTCCCCGGCCGCCGGCGAGAGCTTCTTCAGATGGGTCCTTCCATTCATCGAACCTGCATAATGTAAAAAAAAAAAACCAAAAAATGAAATAAATTTTTCGTAACGCTATTATTTGTTATATCAAATATATAAATTAAACCCAAAAAAAAAAAAAAGGAAACAGAGAGAGAGAGAGAGAGAGAGATTACACCCAACCGTAACGGCGGTCAAATAAGAGGCGTTTGGAGGATAATTTAGAGGAGGAAGAGAGGGGTATTTTGGACATTTTGGAGTTTGTTGAGGTTGCTTCTGTTTCTATCTCCATTGCCTTTTGGGCTCTCTGTGTAAAGAACGAATCAATTCGATATATAAAAGATGGAGATGAGCAAACTTGGGCTTTGAGAAGCCCAAATTAGTGTAATTACAAGCACCTTGAATAAATTCAATTTTTAATTAAAAATGAGAAAGAATTAACTTGAATAATTTGATTTTATTATTTTTTTAAATCTAATCATATTTTTTTATTATTTTATATTTATTATATTAGTAATTTTTTTGATGTTTAGTGATGATTAATTTCATGAAATGATTTTATTTTTTATTTTGGCTATGTTTCTTTTCTATTTTCTATATTTTAAATTATCTAAATGATAAATGTATCTCATGAAATATTTATATTGGTATAGTAGTGAAGGTTATGAGAGTTATAGTGTATAAAAATTGAATAAATGTTAGATTAAAAGAATATTATTAAATTTTCAAGTTTTTTTTTATTATTGTTAAAAATTGAAAAAAAAATAGAATTGAACCGAACTGATAATTTAAAATAATTATAATTTGTTTAAAGGAAATAAATGATTTTTTTAATAAAAAAATCAAATAATTGTAATTATAATTTTTTTTTTTTTGTATTTATATTGAACCGAGCCAAACCGTGCCCATAACTCCAACAATATTGCTCTTTATCCATTTACTAAAAATATTTTCAAAATTACAGTAGAGATTATCACTCTTATATAGTATATGGTTAAAAATCATTTTTCTGAGTTAAAAATGATTTTATTTTATTTTATTTTTATTTTATTATATATATATATTTTATATAAGCGAGTTGTTTTCCACTTAAATTGTAGCCAGACTTTTTTCACAATTTGAATTTTAAAATTGGTGTTTACGTAAATAACATAAACTGGAGGGACATAAGTTTTGCCGCTATATTTTCCCGCTTCCCTCTCAAAATCTATCCCAATTCTCAGACGAACTTCAATTTAAAAGCTTTGTAAATGGCGAATTGCAGATCAAGCTACAGCGATCCAACGGCTCAAAATCCATCAAATTTCGCAAGATCAAGTACTTTTCCTCTAATTATCACAAACTCTAAATTTTATTCTCCCATCGTTTTTGTTTGTTTGCCGAGAAAATATAGAATCTTATTTTCTCAGCAGCCAAACAGAAAATTTCATTTTGTTTGCTCTTTGATTAGTTTACAAAGACATAAATCTAGAGAAGATACTGAACCGAACCGTGCGAACTATGCTAATCCATCAATATAAAAAATTGAATAATTGTAATTATAATTATAATTTTTTTTTGTAATTATGCTGAATCGAACCGTGCACACCCCTAGCCAAAGATAGTATTGGAGAGAGTCGACATATGCGGTCAGCTAGGGCTCCCAAATTTAAGTCAAATTGGAAGCCCCGAATTCATAAAAATTTAAATTTTTATTGTATAATATGATTTTTTTATTTTTTTATCTTTTATCAGTTATTGTCCAATTTTAAGAATTCGTCTAGAGCCTCGTAAAATTTAAGGTAATTCATAATTGTCTTGCCCTAACTCTAACAATATTGCTCATTATCCATTTAGTAAAAATATTTTCACAATTTGTTGAAGTATGCCCATTCAGGATGGTAAAAATTATCGTGGAGATCGAATATGATGGGACCGTAATTTTTATATCCAATGATTAGATATGTCAAATATGAATATTGATATCTCTAATTATATTCGATTGGTTGTGATCAATATTATGTGATAGAGAAATGATATACCAACTCACAAATTTACTTCTATTTTTCCAGAACGACAGCTACCCATGCGTTTTGGTTGAAAATTTAAATCACGTTTTGAAAGCATTCGTGTTGCCAAACACCCCAACTCAACTTGCCCTAAATCATTTTGGTTCCCCAAATCAATTTCTCAAAATCTCCCTCAAATCCTCAGCTCTCTCAAATAATTTGCTCTCTCTCAATCCACTTCGCCGGCTTCCAAGCAAATTTACCAACTCTCAGAAGCGAAAACCAGTTCGCCGGCTTCCAAGCTCCATGGTCAGTTCGCCGGCTTCCAAGCTCCATGGTCAGTTCGTCAATCCTCAGCTCTCTTTTGATTTTTTTTTACTCTTCTAGATTATCACTATACTAAACCCACTTTCAATTATTGATAAAAGTCATCAATAATTTCATGTGAAATGAAAGAAAGAAATCATAAACTTGTCACCGACGATGAAATTTAGTGCCACATACATCATATTCATCATATATAGACAGTACTAGTTTATGTATAATTAATTCACATGCTTTTGTTTTCTTTTCAATTTTTTTTAAGGAGCATTTTGTGTAGTGATGTCAGTGAGAATTGATTATTTTGTGTAGTGATGGCAGTGAGGATTGAGCATTTTATATATTGATGGAAGTGTGGATTGAGCATTTTAAGGAGTATTTTGTGTAGTGATGTCAGTGAAAATTGATTATTTTGTGTAGTGATGGCAGTGAGGATTGAGCATTTTGTATATTGATGGATGTGTGGATTGAGCATTTTGTGTAATGATGTCAGTGAGAATTGGGTATTTTGTGTAGTGATGGCAGTGAGGATTGAGCATTTTGTATATTGATGGATGTATGGATTGAGCATTTTAAGGAGCATTTTGTGTAGTGATGTCGTGATGGCAGTATGGATTGAGCAGACATGAGCTTCGAATTTGCTCTCTTGATTTTGGGTGGTTTCCATTTAAGTTTGATTTTGCTCTGCTTCTTTATGCATTTCTTGGTATGTTGCTTCAAAGAATACATGACTATGATGTTCTGATATTTTTACGTCTTATTCTGACCCAAAGTTTATGTTATGATGCATTTTGCAGTGGATTTGTAATCATAATGTCATCTAGCACAAGTGCACATTCAGTGGAACGACGACGTTGCCACAAATGCCCCAACAGATACAAAAAGTTATGGACTTCTAGAACATCACGGAATCCAAATCAAAATTTTTGGAAATGCAAGGATTGTCTGGCCTTTGACTGGAATGACGATGATCAATGGACGGAAGATCGAAAAGGCAACGACAGTAATAATGATATTTTAATAGGTGAAATTCAGAAGTTGAACCAAGAGATTAGTCTCATTAGGGATGAACTACGAAATCGAGAGACTAGTCTTATTCAAAAATATGCATCAGTAATAATTATTTTCCTATTACTATGTATCATATTTATGATATGTTATTTTATTTAAGCAGAAATCTCGACAATGTATAATATGTTATTTTATTGAAGAAGTTTTTATTGAGCATACTATTATAATCTTTGAGCATACTTTGAACAAAGCCACTCGTTATGGCATCCAAACTAACGATTGAATTACCAAACAAACATAACATATAAAGTCTGGTGAATTGATTTAAGATAATGTGGATTACATATAAACTCTATTTCAAAACATTGGAGTAGTAATTGCTGAAATCCTCAAAATTTTAAGATAATGTGGATTACATATAAACTCTAGTCATCTGAATACCTTCAAGATATTGGAAAAGTAATGGCTGAAATCCTCCAAATGAATCAGCATTTATATTGGAGTAGTGATGAGTGATAAATGTATCACTATTTCCCACTCATTTAACTTAATGTTTTGTATAGTTTCTTGAGTTTTGTGAATATTTTGATGTGTTTTGTGTTATTTTGTAGATAAATAAAGTTTCAGGACATTCTGGAGGTGATTTGAAGCAAAACTGTGAAATTTGGTGAAATTTGGCAAAAAGGGTATTTTGGTAATTTTGGACGTCCCGACACAAATTTTGGTAATTTTGGACATCCCGACACCGAAATAAAGTTTCAAGATATTCTGGAGGTGATTTGGAGCAAAATTGTGAAATTTGGCGAAAAGGGTATTTTGGTAATTTTGGGCATCCCGACACCGAGGGTATTTTAGTAATTTAACCACCATGCCACATGTCAAAGATTCAACGAGCCGTCATTTTTAGCACACCATGCCACGTGTCGAAAATTCAGCGATCCAAAAAAAAATAATAATAATAAAATAAAAATCAGAAAAATAATAATAAAAAATTAGATTTTTTTGCCTATAAATAGATTTCGAATTTTTAGTTTCAAATGTACCTCTTCCTCTGAAATCCTTATAAATAAATTGAGAGTTCTTCATATTTTCTTCTTTTATTCAGTTTTATTTCGTTTTGTAGTAGTAATTCTAACCATCCATGAGGGGGTAACGTCTCTATGCTGAGGTAATAAGGTAATTCTTTTACTTT
Organism: Zanthoxylum bungeanum; assembly: GCA_019454045.1. Lineage (NCBI taxonomy): Eukaryota > Viridiplantae > Streptophyta > Magnoliopsida > Sapindales > Rutaceae > Zanthoxylum > Zanthoxylum bungeanum. The sequence goes on from SKCR01028653.1 coordinate 214,652, forward strand.
TGCTATTTAGATTAATCTCCCTTAAAATATGATATATAAACTATTTAAAATCTGAATTAATAAAAAGATACCGCCATTCTAGGTCGGTTGGTTATTCAATTTAAACTGGTTAAACCTGACTTAATGAGGATACCGCCATTCTAGGTCGGTTGGTTTAAATTTATATTTCTGTTCCGCCTTATGGCTGGTATATTTGAATTTGACTTAATCAGGATACCGCCATTCTGGACGGTTGGTTTAAAATATCACAAGTTAATATATTATTATTTTATGGGAGATATCTAAATAGTATATAGTAGAAGTTATTTCCTTTTACCTTAGCATTTCATTTATTTTTTAATTACTTTCTGCAATTTCATTTTCTGTCTTTTAAGTTTATATCAGTTTTAATTATGTATAGTAACTAAATTAAATATCTAGGGTTGTGATAAAATCTAATATAACCGGTTTTAAAAGGGTTAGATTATAGTTTGAGTAATTAAAAGAGTTATTTATTGAGTCATAATTTTAATGCCTTTTTATTAATTGGCCATTAATAAAATTGATTTAGATAAACTTAAAATGAACTAGACATAGGGATTTTAAGTTTAAGACCTTAGTCTCAACAACCCACGATCTTCTTTAAGGATAGATAAACCTTTAATAGATTTCCTTACATGATAGGATATACCTGTTGGGCGGGGGTAGTCATAATTGGAACTCAATCTTAATGAATCTAGGTAATTTAATTGACATAGACATATGGTTCAATTGGATTATACTAGGTATTTGTAAATGATCATTCGGAAGAGGCTTTTACATAATTTAGTGTTCCAGATTAATATTCAATCAATAATTTACCCAACTATGATTTAACTACTTCATCTTTTAATTGATATTAGAAAGATTCACAACCCTAGATCTTTAAGTCTTTTTATTTTCCTTAGTATTTTTTTTATCTTTTGTCTTTTTATTTATTAGTAAATCTACAAATCAAATCATTTCAAGCAATCAATTCCCTTCTCCCTATAATTAGATATTTGTAAATAAATAGTATCAACAATTAATAACAACACTAGGAATTAAGTCCTCGTGGGATCGATATTTTTATACTACTTGAACGATACGTGCGCTTGCGTTATACGTGTGTGTTTACGCCGGTCAAGTTTTTGGCGCCGTTGCCGGGGACTTATTTTTCTTGAGTTGTTAATTTTGAAACTATCTAAATTACTTATATCTAATTTTCTTTCTTTTATTTTGTAATTTTTATTTCTTTTGTTTTCAGGTGATTAAAAAAAAATGGAACACTATTGGGAAATTGAGAAATCACGAGCCTTACAAGAAGATACACCCCAAATCTGGGAGCAACAGTCCAGTTTTCTGAGGCCTGTTGTTCAGCCCAACGAATATCACTGGAATTCAGAATCAAGCAATACTACATTTGCTCAACAGAATGAAATGGGGAGATGTGTAATTTGTGATGGCAACCACCCGAGCGATCAATGTATTTACCTTTCAGAGTGGCAGAATTTTTGGAATCAACCAAGGTACGAAGAATCATCACATTTTCTATCTTATCCACCATCTTCCTTCGATTCTTATCAAGAACCAGAACCATCTGAGGAAGATCAATTGATTCACACGTTCAAAGAACAAGCAGTTCGATTTGATGCACAAATTCAGAGTAACGCAGGATCCATACAGAGAATGACAGATCAGATCAGACAATTAATAGAAAACCAGAGCTATATACCTCAAGAATCATTTTCAGATGAAGCCTCAGAGTACCAAACATTTCACGATGACACTTTAGCAAAAGAGGAGGCTGAGGAGAATCAAGAACCAGAGGTATCAGTTCAGGAACCCGAACCGACAAAGTCTCGATTTGATTTCTATTTTTCAGATTCTGACGAGGATGAAAACTGAGCTGTTTGTGCCAACTGCATCAAAAATTGAGGATGAAATTCTGTATTCTCAAAATGAAGATCTTGGAGATTCCATTGCACAAATGTTTGATGAAGATCTACCTGAGCCAATCATTTCAACCAGATCAGAGGATGAAGACCTAAAAACTAACATTTCTCCTCATGTTGAAAATTTTGAAACATGTATTTCACAGATGACAGATGATGAAGAGCTGAATGCAGAAATTTTCAAACTCATCTGTGAAGAAAAGGTGGAGCAAGAAACAGAGCAAATGGAGGAGCAAATGTCTGACTTTATTAAAGATCCAGAGCATTCAGGAAAAACATCGCTGTTTTGGGGAGTACAATATAAAGATATCAACCAGAAGCTTGACAGAATGTAACTTCCATTCCAAGTCAAGCACCATACAAGACCTCCTGATTTTCTTTCTTTCTTTTCAGGAACCACTGGAGCAACAAAGATTAAAAAGGTGGCACAAGCACTGAATGAGACAAAACTCTTTTTGCCACTTTACCGTTGGAAGAGACCCTTCAAAAGCAACGCTCACGGGATTGTCTTTGATCGGACATCCAAAACGACGCTGAAACCTCCTTAACAGATAGATTTCAGTCACGTCTGGCTGAAGACGAAAAATTTAGCGCTAGCAGGGAGGCAACCCATGCAATTTGTTGTAATTTATTTTCATATTTGTGTGAACTTTTTAAATTTTGTGTGTTTTTTTGTAGGGAAAAGCACAAATGGAGCATTTTAAGACAGAAGGAATGGTGTTTGACAATCACAAAAAGGAGAGCTAATTCATTTGTGATGGCTGAGTAAAGAATGATTTCTTGAGACGCATCCTAATGAATTTATACTAAGCAAGTGGCGTATTGCGTACACAATTCTGTTGCCTTAATTATTGCTTTGATTTGCTTTTCTATTGAAATTATCTTTATTTTCGTAGACAGGATCCAGACTTTTTGACCTTTCACGATTTCTTTTGTTGTTTAGCTAACAAGCTTCCTTTGGAAGATACTAGTGCTATTAGTACTCACCCTTTTCAGGTACTATAAATTCAGCCAGTCATTGCACCTTTGGAGGCATCCAGAGTTAAGAAAGAAATACATAAAAAATGGAAGCCACTTCAAGAAGACGAGTTGAGAACATCTGTGTATTTTGCGGTAGTACTATTGGTACTAAACCACAATACATAGAAGCAGCACATGAATTGGGTCGAGTCTTAGCAGCAAGGAATATGCACTTAATATATGGCGGAGGCAATCTTGGACTAATGGGGATCGTTTCAAAAGCCGTACAAGAAGGAGGCAGTCATGTTTTGGGAATCATCCCAAAACCCTTGGCAGAGGCAAATCTTATTGGATCATCAAACGGAGAGGAACTGATCGTGCCAGGTATGTCTGAACGACTGGTAGAAATGATTAACCGTTCTGATGCTTTTATTGCTTTGCCAGGTGGCTTGGGTACATTGGAGGAAATTTTTATAGTACTATCTTGGGCGAACCTGAACATACACCAGAAACCGCTTGGACTGCTCAACGTTGATGGATTTTATGATTTTCTTTGTGTGTTTCTTGATGATGCTCGGAGAAATGGGTTCGTGTCAAAACCTATGAAAGAACTCCTTTTTACTGCTAGGTCTGCTCCAGATCTACTTGACCAACTCATAGCCTATGTACCACAAGTTGACCCTATCATTTCAAAGATAAAATGGTCTGATGATGATCGTGGTAAGAGACGTCGGATTAATCTGGATCTTAACCTTTAAATTTTTTGTAGAGTTTCAGCTAACCATGTATTATCTTCTTAATTCTCCTTTTATCTTGTTTGTATTGTGTTTTTATTTTTAGTCCAAAATTTTTCGAAAAATACAAAAAAATTAAAAAATTAATAAAAACAAAGGGCATATTTAAAGCTAGGTAATGGTTTGGTGTCTTCCTTCACTCACTACCTTTTTATAAGGAAAAGCTGTGGAGGCACCTAGATAATCATTCACTTGTAGCGTGTTGTGACAGACTAGTTTGGAGGACTCGTTGTTTATTCCTGACAACAAGCGATAAGAGCCTAAGGGGCTAGGGTACTTAAGTGAGCCTCGCTCCACCTTCCCTCTGGGGAATCTACAACGGGAAGTCCATTCGACAGTTAGTCACACACCATAAACTGAGTCTTTGATTAAACTTTTAAAAAAAAAAACATGTAAATTATAGTTTTATGACTAGTAGAAATATGTTGTTGTTATGTTGACTAAAAAGATGAAATTGGTAAGAAATAGCTGTGTAAGGAGTTTCCACTCTTGAGACGTATTTCAAACCTAATTCGAAACAAGTTAATTTTTGTTTATTCACTTTTGAATTATTAAATCTGTAAATTCTCCATAAAACTGACTAAAATGAATCTTCATATACTTAGTTGGTAGATATTATCAACATGCATAGTAACATACGGACATAGGATAAAATTGAAAAGATTGTAATATTCAGTGCTATAGTTTAATTGGAGAAGCATCTAAAAAAAATAATGGAATAATAAAATAAAAAAAAAAAAAAACGTCTGAGATCCGAGTTATTAAGTCTGTAAGGGTGTTTTAACACCTAGTGCCCTAAAACCAACTGGTTTGGGAGTCATTGGCCCAAAGCTCGTTACATGGATCAAAAATGATGAAAAATTTATATATATGTATATATATATATATATATCTGAAGTCTGAGTAATTAAGTCCGTAGGGGTGTCTTAACACCTGATGCCCTAAAGCCAACTGGTTTGGGAGTCACCGACCTAAAGCTCGCTACATAGATGGAAGATATTGTATATAAATAAAAAATAGAGAAAAAAAATCAAAGAAAAAAATCAGAAAAATCAGAAAATTTATTCCATTACTACAAAAGATGTGAAATCTGATAAAACTTTAGGACAAAAATATTACTCTCTTATCAACTGCACTTATGACCGTTGTGGGCAAAAATGAGTTGTTTAATATTTTGTTGGCTGTGTATATGAAGAATGGTAAAAATAATCGGAGAATTTACTTATTTAGTAATTTAGAATGAAACAAAACAACTACTAAACTTGGAGTAGAAGTTTCATCTAATGAGTCACTGACTTCTTTATTCTCTTTTCTCTTGTCTTTTTGCTTTTGTATGCATTAGTTTCACTTCCTTTTTACTTTTATAAAATGTTTGTGGGTATCATTGCTGTAAACCTTCACGAGACTACAACTCGTCCACTAGGGACACCTAGGGGTTTAAAGGCTTGTTGCATATGCTAAATGCAATCGTGATCCCTACGAAAGTGGCTTAGTTAAATTTACTATGTTATTTTATTTTGCTCGAGGACTAGCAAAATGTTAGGTTTGGGGGTGTGATGAGTGATAAATGTATCACTATTTCCCACTCATTTAACTTAATGTTTTGTATAGTTTCTTGAGTTTTGTGAATTTTGATGTGTTTTGTGTTATTTTGTAGATAAATAAAGTTTCAGGACATTCTGGAGGTGATTTGAAGCAAAACTGTGAAATTTGGTGAAATTTGGCAAAAAGGGTATTTTGGTAATTTTGGACGTCCCGACACAAATTTTGGTAATTTTGGACATCCCGACACCGAAATAAAGTTTCAAGATATTCTGGAGGTGATTTGGAGCAAAATTGTGAAAATTGGCGAAAAGGGTATTTTGGTAATTTTGGGCATCCCGACACCGAGGGTATTTTAGTAATTTAACCACCATGCCACATGTCAAAGATTCAACGAGCCGTCATTTTTAGCACACCATGCCACGTGTCGAAAATTCAGCGATCCAAAAAAAAATAATAATAATAAAATAAAAATCAGAAAAATAATAATAAAAAATTAGATTTTTTTGCCTATAAATAGATTTCGAATTTTTAGTTTCAAATGTACCTCTTCCTCTGAAATCCTTATAAATAAATTGAGAGTTCTTCATATTTTTCTTTTATTCAGTTTTATTTCGCTTTGTAGTAGTAATTCTAACCACCATGAGAGGGGTAGGGGGTACGTCTCTATGCTGAGGTAATAAGGTAATTCTTTTACTTTTGCTATTTAGATTAATCTCCCTTAAAATATGATATATAAACTATTTAAAATCTGAATTAATAAAAAGATACCGCCATTCTAGGTCGGTTGGTTATTCAATTTAAACTGGTTAAACCTGACTTAATGAGGATACCGCCATTCTAGGTCGGTTGGTTTAAATTTATATTTCTGTTCCGCCTTATGGCTGGTATATTTGAATTTGACTTAATCAGGATACCGCCATTCTGGACGGTTGGTTTAAAATATCACAAGTTAATTATATATTATTATTTTATGGGAGATATCTAAATAGTATATAGTAGAAGTTATTTCCTTTTACCTTAGCATTTCATTTATTTATTTTAATTACTTTCTGCAATTTCATTTTCTGTCTTTTAAGTTTATATCAGTTTTAATTATGTATAGTAACTAAATTAAATATCTAGGGTTGTGATAAAATCTAATATAACCGGTTTTAAAAGGGTTAGATTATAGTTTGAGTAATTTAAAAGAGTTATTTATTGAGTCATAATTTTAATGCCTTTTTATTAATTGGCCATTAATAAAATTGATTTAGATAAACTTAAAATGAACTAGACATAGGGATTTTAAGTTTAAGACCTTAGTCTCAACAACCCACGATCTTCTTTAAGGATAGATAAACCTTTAATAGATTTCCTTACATGATAGGAATATACCTGTTGGGTGGGGGGTAGTCATAATTGGAACTCAATCTTAATGAATCTAGGTAATTAATTGACATAGACATATGGTTCAATTGGATTATACTAGGTATTTGTAAATGATCATTCAGAAGAGGCTTTTACATAATTTAGTGTTCCAGATTAATAATTCAATAATTTACCCAACTATGATTTAACTACTTCATCTTTTAATTGATATTAGAAAGATTCACAACCTAGATCTTTAAGTCTTTTTATTTTCCTTAGTATTTTCTTTTATCTTTTGTCTTTTTATTTATTTAGTAAATCTACAAATCAAATCATTTCAAGCAATCAATTCCCTTCTCCCTATAATTAGATATTTGTAAATAAATAGTATCAACAATAATAATAACAACACTAGGAATTAAGTCCTCGTGGGATCGATATTTTTTACTACTTGAACGATACGTGCGCTTGCGTTATACGTGTGTGTTTACGCCGGTCAAGTAGTAATTGCTGAAATCCTCCAAATGAATCAGCATCTCCAAATGTTTGAGGCATGACAAAAATGTCATGTAAATAGAATTACACAATCATATACAATATAAAATAGAATTAGAAGTGTCATGTCGATTTCAAATAACAAAACTACAAACATACCTCATTAACGTCTGGTGCAATGACAGGAACATATGGTGCTGTGGCAGGAACATGTTCAATCTGCATGCAAATTCAAATAAGATATCAGTTACTTTACTAAACACATTTCACTTCACAAAATTACAGTAATCTCATACATACATGATGTTTTCTTTTTCTATGTTTCTTAAATTTGATTGACTGTAGCCTTCGAATAAGAGGACAACCTTTAGCACGAGTAACTTCTGGATCACGAATGCTTTCAACTACAGTCTCTGAACTCCCTACAGTGTTACAACAATTTTTTTCAAAACCAAAATTTTGTTTTCCTAAATCTTTCGACAAAATATCAATCCAATCTAAAACATAATTAGAACTTTCAATATCTCCTGCAACCTTAGCGAACTTAGCACATATTTTTATCATATCTCACTTGTTCATCTGTAGAACTCCATATATCATAGCTAATTTTGACCCTACTATGACATCGACGAACATCTTTTTGGCCATCGTCGGAGGATATACTTTTCTGGCAAAACTTCTACGTCATTACGTATCATGGTTATAACGTCATGCCTGTAGAGAATTCCTCTAAACTGAAACCTGTAGCAACTACAATTAATTTCTCCTTTCTCTTTTTCAAAGTGAACTTTAAAGAAAGTTCTTTTTTTCCCCTCACCAACTTTCACATATTCTCTTACTACATGTTCTGATCCCACCGAATTGACAACTTCATAATACATCTTTCTAATTAACTCTTGCTGAATTTCTTTGAACTTTGAAATGGTATAAACTTCTTGTATTTGATGCTCCATCTTATATTCTGTTACACAATGAAGTTGTTGTGAAAGTGACTTCATATATTCTCTTACTTCTTTTTCAACTTTACTCGTCAAAGCCTGGTTAAACTGCTCAATAAATTGTTTCAATGTTGTTTTTGAGTTAACATACCCATCAAATAAGGCATTCATACTTTCGGAACGTTGAGTGGTTGACATGTCTGCCCAAAAACTATTCTTTAGAAAATATGGAACCCAATGATGTATGTCCTGATATAACCCAGTAAGCCATTCATTACCGCCCAAATCATATTGAACAATCATATAATGCCAAGTTTCCTCAAATTGCGCAACACACTGTGGATCATAAACAGCAGAATGTAGTAAATGAGTGATTGTATGATATTCCGTATAACCTCCTAATTTTTCAGGAACTTTCTTCAGTATATGCCACAAACACCACCGATGTCGATTTGTAGGAAAAACAATCTCAATCGCCTTTTTCATTGCATTGTCTTGGTCAGTAATGATTCCAATAGGTGCAACATTGGACATGCAAGATAGCCATGTCCTAAATAACCATGTAAAAGTCCCAGTGTCCTCATGTGATATCAATCCACATCCTAACAATATAGAATGACCATAATGATTAACTCTCACAAATGGGGCGAATGACATGTCATATTTATTTGTTAGATATGTGGTGTCAAATGTAACAACATCACCAAAAGATTTGTATGCTGTCTTACTCCTCGGATCAACCCAAAAAATATTTTTTAATCGACCTTCGTCATCCAAGTTGAAGCTAAAGTAAAACCTATCGTCTTCTGCTTGCATTTTCATCAATTAGTTTTGTAAAGCAACATCATCTCCTTCGCCAAGCCGTAATCTTCTTTGTTTGTCAACATGATTTCTACAATCTCTTGCCGTGAATGTAATATTTTCATGACCACCGGCTTCAATAACAAGAGAATTGCTACTTTGGGCAACTCTTATTTCAGCTCTATCATTTATCTCAAGTTTTCTTTTTTGCATGTACATTGATGCTATAGTTACATCTGGAATACTTTGACTTCGATGGAGATAATAATTAATGGTTGTGCTCGAGAATTAAAGTTCGAACCCTCCATTTTCCAACTTCATCTACACATCCACATATTTTAGCATTGCAACCAATTTTTGAATTAGGTTGGGGCCTTAAAATATTACTTGATGTCGTTTTTGAAATGCCGCTTCTCCCACAAGAAAATGTCACATACTTAACATTCCCATCACCTCTCTTTCTACTACTTCTTCGCTATACTGGAAACCCCTTTCGTTTTCCATATTATTTGTAATAATTAAACATCTCATGTGCATTATAAAAACCACATCTGTCTTTGGATCATCATCGTGATTATCATCAATTTTATTAATGTGAACATCTACACCCCCATCATCATGCACTACAAGATTATGGCTTTAGCATCCAAATATTTAGCGTCGAAACATTATTCGACGCTAAAAGTGAGTTTTAGCATCGAAAATCATTTTCGACGCTATATGTCATATTTTTAGCGACGGAATAAAACTTCGACGCAGAATATTAATGTTTTAGCGTCGAAAACATTTTTTCGACGCTAAAATCAGTACTTTAGCGTCGAATAATATTCGACGCTGAATAATTCTATTATTGTAATAATTTTTGGCGCCAAATATTACACTTTTAGCGTCAAAAAACGGAGTCGACGCCAAAATATACTTTTAACGTCGAACATATATCGTCGCTAAAGGTTTATGAAGTTTCCACCGATAAATCCTTGATTCTTTCGCGTCTAAATTAAATTCGACGCTAATTTTTTGATATTTAGCGTCGAAAAAACAGTTTCGACGCTAAAAACGGCAACAATTAGCGTCGAATTTAAATATTCGACGCTAAAGATAGATTAAAATGCAGATTGCCACCAACCCTTCTCCCCCTCTGTTTTTTCTCTCATTCTCTTCATTTTCATCCTCTGAATCTGAGAATTTCTCCTCTACAGCCTCACATCTTTCCTAAAAATTTTCAATAAAATTGTAATCAATTTCCGATAAGGTAATTCTTCTTTCATATTTCTTTATTATTTTCAATTTTTATGATTATATATGTTGTTTATATGTTGTTTGTTAGTGATTTGTGATTCATATACGTAGAGTAAGTATATTAATTAATAAATATAATTTTTTTGTAAACTATTTAATTTATCAACCAAATAATATATATATGCTTAAATAAAGTATTACTGAATTAGTAATGTTGATTACTGTAAAATGATATCTAATAATTATATTATTATATTTAGGTATTCTGCTGAAATGGATAGAAATTGGATGAGCTCTCTGGATAGATTGAGTGTTGAATATCGTAATGGAGTGTCTGAGTTTATGGAAGTCGCAAAGCAACACATTGATGCAGAAGGTCGTGTTCGTTGTCCATGTGCAAATTGTTTGAATAGGAAAAGGAAGCGGTTAGATGAAGTTCATAATCATTTATACATGCCAGGAATATCACCAACTTACCGTACGTGGATTTATCACGGTGAGCAGTATCATTCTCAGTCACGGTTTTTTGATGTCGATGAAGGGAGCAGTAGTTACAATCAACCTGCAAACGATGAGATCACCGATATTTTGCATGACTTACAAGGTCCACAACTTGGTCATAGTGTTAGTGGTGACATGCCAGTGTTAAGTGGAAATGATCAAAATTTATTTAGTGAACTACTTGATGAGGCAAAAAAAATTCCATTCGAAATGTGCTGGAATGTCGATCTTGAATTTCGTTGTGAAATTATTACACAGTAAAGTGATCAACAGAATGACCAACAAAAGTATCGATATGATGTTAGAGTTACTGGCTCAAATGTTACCGGTTGGAAGCGAATTGCCTAAGTCGTACTACGAGGTAAAGAAAATGTTGCGTGATCTGGAATGGGGTATGAATCCATTCATGCTTGTAAGTTTGATTGTGTATTATTTCGTGCCGAGTATGAATCATTTGAACATTGTCCGATATGTGGTGAAAGTCGGTACAAAGTCCGTGGTATGGGGAAGAAAGTGCCTCAAAAGATATTACGATATTTCCCTTTAACGCCCAGGCTGCAGAGATTGTTCATGTCACGACACACAGCGACTGATATGATGTGGCATCATGAAAAGAGGATCGGTGCGGAGGGCATACTTAGACATCCTGCGGACGGAACCGAATGGAAAGAATTTGATGACATGTACCCCCGTTTCGTTGAGGACCCCCGTAATGTCAGGTTAGGTCTTGCCTCTGATGGTTTTAACCCATTTGGGAATATGTACAACTCTTATAGCATCTGGCCCGTTATTGTCATTCCATATAACTTACCTCCATGGAAATGTATGAAGGATCCATTCATGTTTATGTCATTGCTTATCCCTGGTCCACGTTCACCTGGTAAAGATATAAATATTTACTTGAGACCATTGATCGATGAGTTACAAACATTATGAAATGTGGGTGTGCATACCTATGATGCAGCTTCAGAGCAGTATTTTCAGATGCATGCCGCATTATTATGGACCATTAATGATTTTCCAGCCTATGGTTCATTATCTGGATGGAGCACTAATGGATACATGGCATGTCCAGTTTGTGCGGATCATACACCTTCGCAACGATTACGGAATAAAATCGGATACACGGGGCACATGAGATTTCTTGAGTCGAGTCATCCTTGGCGGAGGAGTAAATTATTTTTAACGGGCAACATGAACCCAGAGTAAGCCCAGTCGATTGTCTGCATTTGACATACTTTGCCAACATCAACATCTCAAAGACACACACCAGGTAAACATCCTAATAATAGAGATAAAAATCGAAAACGGTTAGCTGAAGAGTTGAATTGGACAGGAAAGAGTATTTTCTTTGAGTTAGAATATTGGGGGACTCTGAGTTTGCGACATAATTTGGATGTAATGCATATAGAGAAAAAATATTGTGAGAGTTTAGTGGGTACACTATTCAATATTCCGGGTAAGACAAAAGACACTGTAAATGCTAGATTGGACCTACAAGATCTTAGAATTCGCAGTGAATTGCATTTACAAGTCTCCTCTCGAGGTTTTATTAAGCCTCCTGCTAGTTATGTGCTCAATCAATCGGAGAGAAAATCATTCTATGATTGGCTGAAAATGGTTAAATTCCCTGATAATTATGCATCCAATATGGGGCGTTGGGTCAGAGATGATACAATAATGGGATTAAAGAGTCACGATTGTCATGTGCTGCTCGAGATTCTCATTCCTGTTGGCATTCGACCTTATCTCCCCCGAATGTATGCGACGTCGTACTTGATCTATGTGGCTTCTTTAAACAATTATGTCAGAGGACATTAAGGCACATCTGTTATTGACGACCTTGAGCGAGGAATCGTGATAATCCTATGCAAGCTGGAGCGAATTTTGCCACCCGCTTTCTTTGATGTCATGATACATCTGGCTGTGCATTTACCGGCTGAAGCTAGAAAGGGAGGTCCTGTCCATTACAGATGGATGTTCCCATTGAGAGGTACTATATATATATATATATATATATAAGAAAATTTGTAACCGTTTTTATGTGCATAGAATTTAGTCTTAATGCAAACTTGTTGTCATATCTGCAGAGCTTTGGGAGATTACAAACAATATGTGAAAAATAAGGCACGCCCTGAAGGTTCAATAGCTGAAGCTGTTATAATAAGTAAAACCAGAGACCTCTTCTTCTCGGCTTAAACGAGCAAAATTCGCCCAAGGCACTCTCTTCTTCTGCATTCTCGGCTTCTAGACGTCGCAAACAACGAATTTAAGGTAAGTCTCACTTTTTGATTTTAATTTGATGATGATGATGATAATGGTGATGGTTGTCAATATGATTTATGGTTGTTGATGATGATGATTGTTGAAGTTGATGATGAATTTGCATGAGTAGATTTATGGTTGTTGATGTATGATGATGAATTTGTATGATGATGATTGTTAAAAGAGTGGAATCATTGATGATGATGATGATGATTGTTGATGAATGATGATGGTGATGATTGTTGATGAATGATGATGATTGACGCTAATGAATGATGAATGATGAATGATGATGATCGACTATTACTGAATGGGCGACGGACATGCTGTTCTGCCCAGAACAGCGGCAGAACATTCCAAATTTGGAATGTTTGTATGTGTTTTGGAATTCGAAAGTTCATATAGTATAGTATGTGTTTTGAAATGTTTGTTATGGTTATGCGTGTGTATGAGAAGTCGTGTGTATTGGTTGTTAAATGTGATTCGTGGTTGGTTGTATGATGATTGTGTGTGTGACTGTGTGTATGTACGTGTATGATGGAACTCTTAGATTATATGGATAATGAATGCATATGTGAAATGAATAAATGAATGAATGAATTTGAAAACGAAAGTGAGCATTCGATGTTATAAGCGCTTTTGTTAAGTTGTATTGACTTGTATGGATATATATGTATATGTATAAGAACTTTGGAATTTGATGACGCTAATGCAACGGGTTTTTGCAGATGGCACCGGGCAATCGCAAACGGGCTACCGCGACTCCATCTACATCAGCAAGGGCAACTGGCCCTGGTGATTTCTCTGCTAGCACAGGTGAGTCCAGTACAGTGAAGGGTCGAGGACGCACCCGTGGCCTGAGGTTGGCTAAGTACGTTAAGGCTCACGGCCGTATCCGGATACATATATCAGATGATGGACACACTCAAGTCAGACAACATAATTCAGCGTTTAATACAGCCATAAGAGCTACAGCTCGATATGAAGCTCCCCAAAACTACGTATCTTGGAGAAAGATACCGTGAGAGACGAAAATGAACCAGCTATTCCCTTCGCTACTTGTAAGTTTTCGATATTGTTTGTTATTTAACATTTTTATTTTATACTTATTTTTACTCGAATTTTCATGTAGGAATGGTTCGACTTCGATCTGACCCAAGTGAATGTCCAACAATATATTGACTACCACATGGGGAAAAGTTATAAAGATTATAGAACAAAAGTCCTGAAACCAATATTCGACGAACATGGACCTTCAAATGCTCCACAACACAAGCCTGATTTTATAGAGGAACAAGATTGGACATTCTTATGTGAGCTTTGGTCTAGCAAAAAACACGAGGTAAATTTTGAAATAAACGGAAATTTATAATTCTCTTTGTTTTCGGTACTTACAGTGTTGGTAAATACATGATAAATGTCTCACAAATGCGGAAAATCGAAGTCACTTGCGTTTTAACAACCGTGGAGGTTCGAAGCCATTTATCCAACATCGTGCCGAACATTCTGAGGTAAATATATCCTAACGTAAAATTTAACAGTTAATTGTTTTTACTAATCTGGAATAATATTGAATTTATTTTATGTTTATAACAGAGTAGATGTAGGCATTGCATTTTCGCATGTGAAACCCGATGATGAGTCTCATTTGGAGGCACTACCTTTTGAGTCACGAAAGCCGCGGGAAACGGATATCGGAAGGGGAAATTCAGAATAAACAAGCTCACTGTCTTCGTTAGTGCTGCGTTCGCTACTTCGTTCGAACGGAAAACAGATTGCAGGTGTTCGTGTCGCGTTCGAGGAAGCGTTCGAACGGTGTCGGTAATTCTGGTTTTGCTGCTAGCCTCACACCCAGCCCATTTAGCTCCCCAAAGCCCATAAAACACATCCCAAAATAAATAAATAAATATTAATTTAAATATTAAACATTAAATAAAATATTTAAACCATTTACCAATTAAATAAAATATTTACCTAACTTAAACTAAAATCATGCCTAATTTAAATAATTTGAATATATTATATACTAAAACTAAAAAGAAGATATGCCTAATTAATATCAATCCTAACCAATTAAAGCAATCATATATTTGACTTCCTAATCTAATAAGATAATTACCAATCCAAAATATTTGTATTCCTAAACCAACACAAATTAAATATTACAACTTCCTAATTTAAAATATTTTGTCCCCCCTCAATCTTGTGTATGCCTTTCTTGGAAATCCTAATTGAATACCAAAATCCTTTCCTTGTGAGACAAGGGCAACCCCTAGCTCTCTTCTATATAAACATGCACTAACCTAGCCACTTTTTCTCTAGACTCTCGAATGCACACCTAAGACAAAGAAAAACACACCTGATATATACACAAAAAGAGAACAAAAGAGCCCCAACCATCTCCTCCATAGCTGAATCCACCACAAGTAACCACCCCCACATCACCGAAACTACAAACACCAATACAGCCCATAACCACCACTGAAAACCACCTCCGTAAACCCCCCACACATCACCGAAACCAGCCTTATACAGCAGCCCTCCACCACCAAAAATTACAACAAAAACCACATTGTTTTACACGCCCAAACAGCAGCAAAATCACCTTAAAACAGCAGCCCAAATCCTTAAAAAACAGTAACATAAAAACTGCATAGATAATCTTAAAAATAATCACATACAATTGCACTAAGAACCCACACAAACTTGGAATAGTTCATTGAAAACGTTTAAACAGGTGGCCCGTGCAGTGAGCAGCAAGACAGAGGCCGAATAGGAGCAGAACAGAGTTCGAACCGCTAGCACAACAGCAAAGCAGTGAGCCAGGACGCTGAACCAGTGAACCAGAAAAGTTGCGGAGCTTTACCCCCTTCCGATTTTCGTGAAACGCGAGTCCGAGAGACAACTTAAAAGGTTAGACCTGAGGGTATCTTTCACACTTATTCTCATTTTATTTTCTGGTCATTTATTTTGATTACATTTTCTGTATTTGTGGCATTCGTTGTGTGTATGATGTATGTTGTGGGTATTGGATGAATGTAAGAGTGTCGTCTCTTGTGGTATATAGGATGGAAACCCAGACGTAAATTCCGTAGCCGAATCCGAATGGACGGTAGTGCGGTCTGTACTTGGGACACAACTCCACGTACCACTTGAGTAAACAGCATCTTCTCTTGTTTTGTGTTGCTTTTATTTATTTATTTTTCGTCATTTAAATTCTGTATGTTGCTTATCCCCGTATGATACGATCGAGTGCATGGGCTTAGTAAGTGCGATGAAAGGTCCCCTAATTGGAGGGGTTAAAATCCTTCACCACGATGCTTTGCCGCACCGATTGATGTGTGTTCGGTTGAATGCAAGATACGTTCAATCGAGCACACTTAGTTTGATATGATTGTCTTTATTTTTGTATGCATAATTCAATCGAGTGCATGAGCTTAGTAAGTGTGATGTGAGATCCCCTATCGGGAGGGGCTAAAAGCCCCTTTACCACGATGCTTTGCCGCGCCGGTTGATGTGTGTTCGGTTGGATACAAGATACGTTCAATCGGGCACACTATGTCTGATATTATTTATTTCATGTGTTGTGATGTGACGCGCATGGGCTTAGTATGTTGGTCTAAAGGTCATCTCTTTGAGAGATCAAGAGCCCCAAAAGGCCACCTTTACGGCAGTACTTCGCCGCGCCCCTTTATTTTGTTGTTTATGTATTGCGTCCCATTTCATGCATCAGGTCTGTTCCCGTTCGAACGCGCATGCGTTTTTGCCTTATCATGCATCAGGTCTCATTTCCGTTCGAACGCGTTTACGAACGCCATACGAACGCGAGCATTCTGTTTCATTTCCGTTCGAACGCGCTATCAAACGCCATACGAACGCGAACCTTCTGTTTACCGTTCGAACGCGTTTACGAACGCTATACGAACGCGCACCCACTGAACTGAGTCATCTTCATTAGATTTCATGCATAGTTTTCCTAGTAGCTATCTCCACATGTATAAATGCAAATATGTTAATGTATTACAATTCATATGCTTATGTCATGATAATATTTGAGTATTATTTCTTGCGGTATATCGGATGGAAACCCATACATAAATTCCGTAGCCGATTCCGAATGGACGGTAGTGCAGTCTGTACTTGGGATACAATTCCACGTACCGCTTGGAAAAGTGCCCATATGTGTGCTTGTATGGTTAATATGTGTGCTTGTGTTTTCCTGAATGTGATATGTAAATAAAGTTGTATGTTCGTTGCTATCTTGATATATGTTAAGTATGCAATTTTAAAATGTGAGATATATGTGAAATGTATACATAAGTTTTATTTTGCATATGAGAATTTAGAAGCATGATACTCTTGGAAATAAGTGTTACTTAAGCTTGATTAAATTATTACATAAATCCTTTCATTACAAATGACATAAGTAAGGGACCATTCCGAACCCAACGGTTTGAGGTCTTCCCTTGCGAGGGGTGAGTGCAGCCTTAAATCTTTGTCCCGGTTCACACCGGGTGGCGACTCCATGTTATTTAGTACTTCCCAACTAGGTCGCGAGCCTAGGAACGGCGTTGCCCAGGTTCTGTGTTCCCACAGTAGCACATGTGAGGTGCAATCATTTCCAGATTTTTTCCGTGTGACGCATTACAATGAGAGGAACATATGGATAAATGAAGAAGTCGAACGCTGTTATGTAAGTTTCAGTTTTTAAAATAAAATAATTAATATTATATATGTTAATTTTTTTTTCTCAAATTCTAATATTAACTTAATTTTTGAAACAAAACGAAATGATGGAACTCCAACATCAAACTCAGGAGACAGGGTCCGACCCCATACCAGATGAGCAGCTGTCGCAATTGGTTTTCAAGAATCAGACAGCTTACAACGTTGGTCTTGGCACTCGTAAGAAGCCAACGTCATCTGCACGCAATAGTGGTAATTCGGACAATGTCTCTCTTCTAGATGAGTTAGTCACCACCAAAGACGAGCTGCAACAGACTAAGGATAAGCTACAACAGGTCACGGTGGACCACGAGAAGAAGATGATGGACCACGAGAAGAAGATGGAGCAGTTGGAACAGCAACTGCTGGCTTTCCGTCAGATGTTCGAGGTCTCAATGAGTCATGGTGCATCGGGCTCGAGCGTCCCCCATCACAATATCAATTAATTTTATATTTGGTTTTGTATAAACATTTTGAACAAATAGATTTAATATAATATTTCTTTTTTCTAAAACAAATTTCAATATAATATTTCATCATTTGGTTATTAATTACATTTTTTTTCAACTAAATTAAATATTTTAGACCAAAAAATAAGTAAATTACTAATTTTTAAAAAAATAAATTTTTTACTTTAGCGTCGAATATTTCGACGCTAATAGTATAAAAAATGGCCGCTGTAAGCGTACATATAATATTTTTTTAATATACGTTAGCGTCGAATGTTTCGACGCAAAAATTCAAACTTTTAGCGTCGAAAATTTCGACGGTAATAGCAAAAAAAATGGTCGATGTAAGCTTACATATATTACTTTTTTAATATACTTTAGCGTCGACAATTTGCGACGCTAAACGTTTGAATTTTTGCGTCGAATTATTTCGTCGCGAAATATAAAATATAGCGTCGGACAATTTACTTTAGCGTCGAAAAAAATTGGACGCAGAATACTGTTTTTTAGCGTCGTATTTAATTATTTCGACGCTAAAAGTGATTTTCGTCGACATTTTTTGCGTCTTTTTTCGACGCTAAATGTCTTTTGCGTCGAAACCGTAACTTACGGCGTCGAAATAATTCGACGCTAAATGGTCTAATTCTTGTAGTTATGGAATTCAGTGTCCAATTCTAAATTTTTCATTGTCTATCTCCCCTAAATTATGAATGAAACATGTATAAAAAAATAGACATATTTCACAGATTCCGACAATATACACAACATCCTATTACATATTACTTTCATTACATACATGTTATGCATATATTATACAAACGAATTGAGTACTTTATAATGAAGCTGTTGCTGTTTAATCATATATAGTTGCATCATGTACAATGTCCTAGAGTTTGCCCTGCACCACTAGCTAACGAGCTTGAAGCGCAGTAATTGTCATAAGATTCAAAGAACTACTAACTCCTTCATTACTCCAAAAAATTTTGGGTATAATTTTTGATGGTTTCAGAATGTTTCTGGAATTTAACAGCATAATTTTTAATGATTCCCTTTACTCAGTTTCATCGTCGGTGATAAGTTTATGATTTTTCTTTCTTTCTTTCATTTCACATGAAATTGTTGATGACTTTTGTCAATATTGAAAGTGGGTTTACTATAGTGATAATCTAGAAGAGTAAAAAAAAAATTGAAAAGAGAGCTAAGGATTGACGAACTGATCGTGGAGCTTGGAAGCCGGCGAACTGACCGTGGATTGAGAGAGAGCAAATTATTTGAGAGAGCTAATGATTTGAGGGAGATTTTGAGAAATTGATTTGGGGAACCAAAATAATTTAGGGCAAGTTCAGTTGGGGTGTTTGGCAACAAAAATGCTTTCAAAACGTGATTTAAATTTTTAACCAAAACGCTTGGCACTGTTATCGTTCTGGAAAAAGAGAAGTAAATTTGGGAGTTGGTATATCATTTCTTTATGTGATAATAAGTGAATGAGAGATGAGGAATGCTCCTGGACCCACTACTTTTTTGCTAGAGTAAGTGGGGGCATCTGTAGTGTATATTTAGGATTGTCGTAGATATTATTACATATAGTATCCGGTTAATTTTTAATTTTTTATTATTTTTGTTGCTGTTACTAATTTGTATTTGATCAGATAAAAATTTGAATTAGAAAAAAGAGTTTTTTTTTTGGTTTTTTTTTAAGCTTGTTGTTTTCCTCAAAAACTTTTTCACAATTGAATTTTAAAATTGGTGTCTACGTAAATAACATAAACTTGAGGGACATAAGTTTTGCCGCTATACTTTCCCGCTTCCCTCTAAAAATCCATCCCAATTCTCAAACGAACTTCAATTTAAAAGCTTTGTAAATGGCGAATTGCAGATCAAGCTACAGCGAACCAACGGCTCAAAATCCATCAAATTTCGCAAGATCAAGTACTATTCCTCTAATTATCACAAACTCTAAATGTTATTCCCCTCGTTTTTGTTTGTTTGCTGAGAAAATATAGAATCTTATTTTCTTATTTTCTCAGCAGCCAAACAGAAAATTTCCTTTTGTTTGCTTTTTGATTAGTTTAGGAAGACATAAATCTAGAGAAGCAAAATTAGGTTTAATGATTTTAACGCACTGATTTATTTTTAACTTCAGAACATAATACGAATTATACAATGATCTATCTGTTTGTCGCTGAGAAACCTCCGGAAAAAGAAAAAAAAAACTAAATTTTCTTATCATAAAAGTCAAAACCATTGCTAGTACTTCAAAAAAAAATTTATCTGCTTAAATCCGAAAATTAAAAAAAAAAAAAATGAAGTGCAAAACGCCAAAACCTGCTTCATATTGTGCAATTTTGATACTGTGCTGAAGGTTTGAACGGATATGTAAAACTGTGAATAAGATTGAACTGTTTAGCTTATAATTAAAATCTGCAGCAATATTTGTCTAATTGTAGCCTTGAAATTGAATCAATTTTATGATTGAAGATTGTGCAAGGGTTTAAATTTTATTGTTTTTCGCTAGTACTTGAGAAATTGTTTACTTATTAAAATTTAAAACATAAACAAATATGCAATTTTGTTGTATGAGTTTACAGTTTATTACAATATTATGTTGATCTATGAACTCTTGAAATGATGAAATTGAGTAAATATTATCTTATGATTGAAGGTTGTGCTGGAGTTTGTATGATGAGCAGCAAGTGGAGAGATGAACAACACCCATCATTCATCAATTTCATCTCCTCGTTTCTTAATGCAAATTTTTTTCGTCTTAATTTTGTTCTAATTGCTCCCGTAATTACCTTACTATTTCTCTTATCATTTGCATATTCTGGTTATAATTTGTTCACCAACTCAATTCTTTGGGCCCTCTTTTGTAGGACTTAATTTTCAACTGTGGGGGATTGTCAATTTCATTTGTTTTTCTAACAAATTGGGACTGCAACAATACTGCATCGATTTTCAGCAGGTATCCTTGTAATGCTCATTGAAGCACTTTTGGATGATTTTTTTTTTCCCACTGACTTGATGGACTTGTTTAGAATTAAGAAATTGAAGGAGCAGTTTGCACATCTCTACGTTGTCGTTGCCCTCCCAACAAGGGAGCAAAATGATTCTTTTGTTCGCTCTTACTTCAAGTGAGAAACCTGACCAGAATATTCTCCTTCCTGATCTCTTTGAACTTAGATTCTTGTTTTAAAGATATAGAATCTGTTTGGATGTTTTGAAGATCTGGAATAGAGCTTGGTAGGCCAACATTTGTGCCTGTTCAAGATAAGGAGATGGGATTTGAAAAGATTGTTAAAATAGCTCACTCTCGTGGGGGTAAGATCTTGTTCTCCGAGGCTCACTTCAATCATTCTCTTTAAGTACTTCATCAAGTATTATGTAAACTGCAGTATGCAAGCGGCAGGATGTTATATCAAAATTGAAAGCTGAGGTTGGTGAAAAATTTTCCCTTGTTATATTTCCATTGTTGAAACCAACATTCATTATGCGTCATCTATTTATCTATTAACATGTTTTGATACACATTTTGTTTCTTTTTTCTTGCATATGAAGAGGAGGCGATCAGTACAGACAATGGACGTTTTCCTCAGAGTGGTCACATCCATACCATTGATTGATAATCATGATGCAAATTCGGTAATCTACAACACCTAAACACGAACTATTCTGTTTGAGTATATGAACTACATGTATATTTGTTTGATTTTCTTTTGCAGTTTAGAATTGTATATATGTGTCTTTTCCAATTTATATTCTGCAAATATGCTGATTGTTTATGGATATTAAAATGCCGTTGATGACTACTCATTCTGTCAAAAACAAAATGCTGAAATCTGAATAATTCCCAGGAGAGAGTTTAATTTTGAATCCCAGATTTCCTCCACAGTTGTGAGTTTGGAGCTGATGCCAAGTGTTCATACAGATGTGCTGATTCTTGCTTTTGAAATAAACCTGTCCATTGTAGCTTTATGTGTCATCCTATAGGTACAAAGATGAATTCTTTTTCAAAAAGTTGACTTCTTCTCATTCATCTCTTTCAGCTTAACCAAGCTATTGGTTCAATCGAAGCAATTGCCAAGGCATCGAAGGCATATATTCTGGAGAACACAGACCTATCAGCTGAGAAGGCCGAAATGATTGTCAGGTTCTTTCGAGATCCAAAGCTTTACCTCAGTCCGAAAATCAATTAATAGTAGAAACATTTATTATCTCAAGTGAATCTTTTGGAAGTCTTCTCTAGGATTATACTGATATGACTCTACCACAATTACTGAAATATAGTAAGCAAACAAAACAAGGCTAAAAACCAAGGCATTGTAGTAAACTCGATTTCTCTTTACAGTTCCACTAGAAAACTTCAAAATCAGATGGCTATTTTGATCTAGCTACTGCATTCTAATGCATCATACAAAACTGTTTTTTCTACTCATCATTAGGGAGATCGATGGGGACGAAAATGATGAATTTGCGACCTATTTCTGACTGCCATTAATGACTTTTTGCCACAAATTTGTCAAGGTTGATCACCATAATAGTAATATCATCCGTGTTTCCTCTGCTAGTAGATATATCTATAAGCCTTTTGCATGACCCCACAGAATTTTTGTTTCCTGAAATCACATCAACTGCCTCCTGCTCAGTTACCTGATTATTCACACAGAATTATCAACTTTTGCTGTTCTAAAGCATTTTATAAAGCATTTTGTAAAGAACGAAGGTCGTAAGTAAGGTCTATAAAAGATTTTGATGTAAGTAGCTTTATTCCTTTATTTTTTTCACATAGAGATTGTTTCCAAAGTTTGAACCTTTTATCAAATAGATAGCAAATTAACACTTAACCGTACCATCACATCGTAAAGAACTAAGTTTTTTTTTTCCAAACTAGTAACTAAGCTTATAGAATAGTGTACCTTATCCCACAATCCATCAGAAGCCAGTATCAAGAATTCACAATCTGAAGTTAATGGAACCCTTTTAATTTCTGGTTCAGAAATGATCCATTGTTTCAAATGCAAGTCTCCAATAGCTCTAGACACTGCAAGAGATCCTTGAACTCTCCAAGCTCCATTGCAAAAATGCACAAATCCACCCTGCAATGTTAAAACTTATTAATTAAACAGTTAGCATAAAAGGTTTAACATATTTATAATGGAAATTTATTTTAGGCAATTCATGTTCTTATTATATACCTATTGTATTAGTGGTGTTTAATTGATTGTGTCAAGTATAAATGTAAATACGATATGATTGTTAATTATATCATTTTTTATTAACCCAAATCTTTTACTTTTAGATCCATGGAATTTTATAGGATATTAGATCGAAACTCATGCAAGTGGGCCTACACAATAATTTTTGGGAAATAATCATTTTTCCACTTGATAAATAGTTTAAGTTTCGTTTACCACAAAAATTTTGAATTCATTCTCTTTTCCATCTACAGTTTGAAAATTGTTTATTTTTCCACTTGATAAAATAGAAATGTGTACAAATTATCCATTAATTTCGGGAAAATTATCTATTTTACACTTCATAAAAGTGAAAAAATGAACACAATTGAAACTTCATGTGGATAATGAAATAATTTCAAAATTTTCATAAAAAACGATACTTACTCCATTTATTATCCTATTTTTTTACATGACAATGATCAGTTAAAAAGAGCAACATACACGTGAAATGTCAAGGCAAACTCTCAACTCATGAGAAGGACAATTCAAAAAGAATAATAATAATAATAATAATAAGGCTTGCACGTGACAGTGCCGAAGGTGTATTATGGGAAATATCTTATATAAGCTGAGATTGAATTGTTGAGTTGAGTAATGAGTATATAAGGTTAGAGTAACTCTTTTAACTTTTGAGAGACATTTCAAATTTGATAATGAACAAAAATACAAGGAATATTAAATGAACTCACAGTATTCTCAATACGGTGCCGTTCGTCAACCCGACTGAGACGATGATCGTTGGTGAGAGAATCAGCTACGCCGTTCCTACTCAAAATTACTCTGCAATCGCCTACATTTGCTACATGTAACTCACCATCTCTCAATACCACGCTAGCTGTACAAGCTCCACTGCTAATTCCCTGTAAAGTTAACACCATATTTCATTTAAATACATAAATATATACACACACACACATAACATATGCTCAATTATTTCTTTTTAATGGGAGTATTATAATTTTGATTTTGATTGCTTCCATATAACTTAATGTTGTTCATGAATATATTGGTCATTGGTTGATTTAATTTCAAAAATATAATGATCTGGAAATGCATTAATATTAAAATATAAGTTAACTGAACTGAGGTTTTAACATTTATAAAATAAAAATTTAGACAGCTTCTACTTAACATACATGAGCTTAGATTTAGAATCTAAAATTTTAGAACTCATTTTTAAAATAGAAAATATAGAAATATAGAAATTTTTTTACTGGTCCATCTAAAAATTGAAAAGTATATAGAAATATATGGGTATACGGTTCAAAAGTGTATCAAATATTGAATATACATTTGTTACATGATAGATATATAGATGTTTGCTACACTTATTAATATTTGGAGGGATCGGTAAATAAAATTACATGATTTATATATTTTTGATAACGTGTAAAACGCCATTACTAATTTTCTTTTAAAAAAAAAAAAAAAAAACAGTAGAGTTGACTGTGTGTTGAGTATTAAATAATACAATCATGTAATAATAGACCAAGTCAACTAATATATATTTAGTCCCCAAAAATGTGGTTGAAATGTTGAAAATGTACATAGCTAATAGCTTACCTGGCTAAGAAACTCTTTATCTGTAACTTGGTAACCTACGCGCATTGCTTCTTCTAACTCTACACCTTCTTCTCCAACATTTCCAAGCTCTTTCACTATGTTTCTTCCTAAATTTCCGGCCACATATTCCGCCGCCGCACGGCCGCCGTGCCCGTCAATTACAGTGAAAAACGCCTGGTATATATACAAACATTCCAAAAGCTTAATAATATAAGAACTTTCAAGTACAAATATTAAAAAGGTCACTAAATATTGATTTTTACTCTCTATTATTACTTGAATCCGGATTGACCGTGCAAATTGCAAGTAAAAGAGATGATAATTTTTACCTGCTTAGGATCTCCAAGAATATCAAGCATGACACCATAGCCATCTTCCATAACTTCTCTTCTTCCTTTCTTACAAGCCAAAAGAAAATCTCTTCCTTCAACCTCAAATTCTTTTCTCTCAATTTCACAAACTTCCAAATTTGCACAAACTTCAGGCACAACAAGCATAGCAGGCCTTCTCCTCAACTTTATAGCTGATGATGATCCCTTAGGAATATGATTCCCAACTTTTTTAATTTCTAAAGATTTTGACCCTTCATTGCTCATAATATTAGGGTTTCTATTTTCATGCAGAATTAAAATTTTCTCTTCTTGGCTGACAATAGGAGGAGAGTTTTCTTGCCTGGTTTCTTCTTGTTTGATGAAAAACTCAGGTACCCATGAAAGAAAACGCGACGAAGAAGATGGGGGAAATTGATTAGGGTTAGAGAAGGCATGGAAATGGCCTTTTTGAGGCCACGAAGGAAGTACAGGAGGAGTGAAACGAGAGAGAAGCTCCATATAAACAACTCATGCAAATCTATCATGTTTTTGACAAATATTTTTGGTATGATTATTGATTTTTGGAAAGTTGAGGCATAAAGGGTATGATTCAAACACAATAAAGATGTGATTAAACTTGAAAGATGTTTCAAAAATGCAAGAAAAAATATTGGTTTTATGGAGAATATTTTTGGTGAGATTTGTGAACATGAAACCAAATATTGGGTCAATGAGAAAAATATATAAACACAAATCTAAATAGGGTTTTTGACACTTTCAAAGCCAAAGAAGTGGTCTTCTAATTAGACAAAAAAATATTGGGTTCTTATCAACTAGACCCTTACTTTTCGAAAATATTCGAAATAATTCCATAGTCTCCCCATTTGTATCAAACATGTCCATGATTGCATAGTTAAATGACTAGACCCGGCTAAGGTTCCGGTTCGGAACCGGAATCGAACCGGTTCGGTTAGGGTTCTTACCCTGACCAAACCGATTGGAACCGCTGGAACCGAACGGTTCCAGCGGTTCCAACCGGAACTGTACGGTTTTGGTTGGAACCGTAAAGTTTAAATCTCAATTTTTTTAGTCAATTAATGTTTAAATCTCAATTTTTTTTTTATTTTCAAAAAAGTAAAAAAAAAAAAAAAACCGAAAGGAACCGGAACCGAACGGTTCGATTCCAGTTACAGTTTCGATTCCACTTAAGTGTGGAACCGGAACCGAACCGAAATTATCCGGTTCGGTTCCAGTTCCACACTTGTGGAACCGAAAAACCGTACGATTCGATTCCGGTTCGGAACCAGAAAGCCACACCTCTATAAATGACTACATTACCATCTTGATTTTGAGGTTTACCATAACATTGTACCAGTGAGAAGAACTTTCTTAATGTCATTCGATTATTTTAAAGATAAGTGCTTATATAGAATTATTTTTAAAAAATGCTATTTTATTCATATTAAAAAAAAAAAAAATTAATATTCACTCAACATCAAATTAAAGTCGGACCTTTAAAATTTGACATTCAATCTCTTACTTTCATCGTAAGAGAGTAATTAATCCAACTAGACTATTAAATTTTGAAATACTTAATTATATTATAAAATTATATCTTTATAAAAACTTATCTATTAATGAAGCATTTATATGCAGTTTTGTTAAAAGCTATCTTTGATATAGCCAAAACAATTAAATCTTCTTTTTTTGGTTAAAATTCCTCTTATAAAGGATCTACTAGCTAAGCACAAAATCTATTTGAAAGAGCTAAGCCAAACAAACGAGGGCAAATTGGTCATTTACCTTGAGGTTATGAATTATGAAACTATTTAATAAAATTGTGTAAAATATCATCAAAACAGAAGGACCTGCTTAATATTTATCCTTTTTTTTTGCCTTTCCTTCTATAACACTTCAGTTTTTTAATTTTATATTACTAAAATATGGAAACAATTGACTTGGTTTTGGTTATTAAGTTTTGTGGGCAGCACATTAATTAGTTTGTTTTTTTTGGGTTTTTATAATTGTCATTATAGATCCTTTCAACATGATTCAGTACATTCTTTTGTTGACTCAATCAAGCAATTGTGTTGTTAATTAGTTTTTAATCATTTTTTTACTCTTACATTGTTGTCCATAAAACACTGAAATTTTAGTATAGATCAAGCAATTTTAACTTACAAAAACTTTTTATATATCTATTTTTCAAAATTTTAAAATAAATTCACCTAAATTAAATATCTCATTATTTTTTTGACCTAGACTTCGTATTTCTTTCGATGAAAGCAACAAATCGCACAAATAACTATTTGATCGATTAATCATTAAAATTTTGGGGATTAATCAGAAATTAATCAATCAGTATAAAAATGATATTTTGTATGACTGAAAATAAATAAAATTAAAATTCATTTTTTAACATTCTACAAAAATCACTCAAAAAATCATTCATTTATCATATAAATATTAAATAATTATAAAATTGAAATAGATCATTACAATTTCTCAAGGAAAAGAAGAAAAGAATGAGAAGATGCGTTTCTACAAATCAATCGAAAATAGAAAATCAAAAATCGATGATTTTTAGTGAAAACTAAATGGGTGATTTTCAACTAAATCAAATTGTTCTGATAACGATCAGCGATTAATCGTCATTAAAGTGGTTAGCTATAAATTTTAATTTGTTATAAAAGAAAGAAAAAGAATAGAATAGGTGTAAGTTTTATTATTATTTCTCAATTAAATAAAATTTTACAAGAGTTTTCTCTCTATTTATTTGGAGAGGTTAAGTTAAAATTGTTATCCCTAAGTAATATGAAATAAACTAAAATTATAAATATTAAAATGAGGGATCACGTTATTTACAACATTACACACCTGAGACTTTTCACTTTAATTTTACAATAATTATCTGACTCTAACATTGCCTCATTACAATTTTATTAGTAAAATATATTGGAACAAAACTTGGTCGAAGGAAAAAGAATACAATGCGCTTTTACCTAATTGTAGTTCATGATATCAATGAATACGCTCCCCTGATGAAATGTTGTCATTCAAAAGATATCATCAAAATAATTTACTAAGTCGATGCATGTCAATGTTATATATGAGCTTCTCAAATGTTGATGTCAGTAAAGCTTTTGTATATAAATCTATAAAGTCATCAGTTTCACATATTTGCTTGACATCAATTTGCTTGCTCTGCTAGAACTTATGTGTAGAAGAGCTTTGGTGATATGTGTTTGGATATATCTCCCTTAATGTACCTTTTATCTAATTTATGCAATACAAACAACATTATCTTCATATATTACTATTGGAGTATTTGTAGCGGAATTTAAGTTGCATGTGTTCTGAATGTGATAGATAAGTAACCTTATTGCTTGATTATGTATAATGCAAGTATCTATGATGAGTGATTGGAAGCTGTAGAAATAAAAAGCTGTTTTGTAAATCACCATGAAATTGTCATGCTATTGTAGGTAAAAACATACATTGTCTATGATCGTGACTTATGAGGGTCAGAGAGGTATCATGCATCAGTATAACCAACAAGACATGAATTTTGTGTTAGCTCATTTGAATAAAATAATTTCAAATCTTTTGTCCTATGAAGATAACAGAAAATATGTTTGATGCCATTCCAATGTCATCGAGTTGGTATGGAGCTAGATCTTGGTAATAAATTTATCAAGAATGCAATATATGGCCCAGTACATTGAGCTAAATATCACAAAACCTAATTGCAATGAGATATGGTACTTCTAGGCCAAGTATCTTTCCATTATCTTCTTCATAATGGAATGAATCCTTTTCAGGATCAAGAGATTAAACTATTATAGGAGTTCTTAATGGATGAGCATTATTCATGTTAAAATTTTCAATATAAGTAGACTGATGAATAAACACTTAGTTAGTTTTATACTTGATCTGTAAGCCGATACAATATTTTGTTTTCCCACATCTTTCATCTCAAATTCTCTTTTCAAATATTCAGCAGTTTTTAGAAGCTCTTCAGAAGTTTCAATTAAGTTTATGTCATCGACAAATACTGCTATAATAATAAATCCAGATTCAGACTTTCTAATACATATGCATGAGCAGATATGATCATTTATATATATCTCTTTCATCAAATATTCACTCAAGTGATTATACCACATGCGTCAGAATTATTTTAATCCATATAAAGATCATTGTAACTTGATTGAATATAATTTATGATCCTTTAATTTATACATTTCAGTCATTTTCAATCATTTGGTGACTTTCATATAAATACAAGTATGGTGCCACTACATCCATAAGAAGTATGTTTAGTCTTTCAGAGATTACCAAACTGATTAAAAATCAAAACGTAATGGTATTCATCTCTAGAGAATACGTATATTCATAATTAATATTGGGTCTCTGTGGGAAACCTTGTGCAACTAGTCGCGCTTTATATCTAATGATTTTATTATGTTTATTACGTTTTCTTATAAACACCCATTTGTAAGTAATAGGTTTGACATTTTCAGGTGTCTGGATTATGGGTCCAGATACTTCACGTTTGGTTAAAGAAAACAATTCTGCTTGAATTGCTTCTTTCTATTAGGGGTGTTCATAGGGTCGGGTCAACCCGCGATCTGACCCGACCCGACCCGCGCGGGTTCATAAAAAAATTTGCAAATTTTTGACCCGACTCGAAATTTTTGGGTTGCGCAACAGGTTTGATCTCATTGACCATTGACCATTGACCCGACCCTATACAAATTTATTATTTTTCTAAAATTATTATTATTTTTAAAGTTTTTACTATTATTTCATTTGTTTATTACTTTTTTGTATTAAAACTTTATATATATGATATTTTTAGGATATAAATTAACTAATATTTATATTTTAAAATAATTAATTCATTTAAATTTTTTTTTTAAATGACCCGACGACCCGACCCGACCCGAACCCGATCGGGTTCCACTTCTCCGTGACCCGACCCGCGACCCGATTTTCCATTGACCCGACCCGATCGGGTCTAACAAAATTTCAAAAAACCCGACCCGACCCGACCCGTGAACACCCATACTTTCTATTGAGGTCAATCATGTCTTTATCTACATTCATCGATAGTTTGAAGTTTAAAATCATTTGTAATTTCAGTGGTTACTGTATATGAGAACACATTGTCGATTGTTATTTCCTTTCGATCCCCTCATTTCTCTTGTGTAAGTATAATTTATAGATTTTTCCTCATTTTTTAGATTTATGTGCCTCTTCAGGGGTTGATGTCTCTTTAAAGACTATCACTTCTTCTGGAAATGGTGATTCAGAAGATGCATGTATATTTATTGCTTGAGCAATATTTTCAATATGATATGAATTTCTCATTTTCCTCTTTCGGGGAATAGTAACTTTCAAACCAAGTGGTGATGAGTTAACGTAGCGTGATGAGTTAACGTAGTCACCCAAATCAATTCAATATGATATGAATTTCTCTTTTTCCTTATTAGATGTAGCGTTATGAGTTAACGTAGTCACCCAATATCGTCATTAGTGTGAGGGTGTACATACGAAGCTCAAAAGTGCACATTGACAAGTATACACCTAGAACACGTCTTAATCCAATATCGTCATTAGTGTGAGGATAAGAAACGGTTCAGGACCAAACTAGGAGTCACATGAAGTGATTGACCTTGGAGGTCTACCTAATGAGTTTATAAAGGCCAATATCCTCATTAGTGTGAGGCTGAAGTAAATGTCATGGGATCCACTTCCCGCTATGAAATTTTGATAGTCAAATTTTTATTTTTCCGTTAAGGGAGATTAAAGAATTACGTAAAGTAGTGGGATAGCATTAATAGATTTAAAATTCCATAATCAATTAGTGTTATCACTTTTGAAATGAAAATTTTTCTACTACTACTCAAAAATATTGTCTTGTAGATGGCTGCCACTAATCAATTGATGAAACTTTTGGATTCCAATAAGCTAAAAGGAGCCGAGAACTTTTCGAATGGGAAATGAACATACGCCTTATCTTGGAGTATGAAAAGTTGACTTATGTCACGATAAATCTACTGCCTGTTGATATCGATCCTAACTCCACTCCAAAAGAGTGAGAACTTTTGATAGATAGAAGGATGATAACCTGAAGGTGAAATCCTACATCTTGGGATTGATGGTTCCAGATTTGCTGAGACAATACATTAAAGTACCAGATGCTTGGAGCATCATGCGAACACTCAAGGAGTTGTTCGAGGCAAATCAAGAGATGAAACTTTATCGAAGATCTAAAGAATTATTTCGTGCTGAACTCAAGGAGGGATGAGCTTTCAGCATTCATGTTTTGAACATGATCGACCAGATTCGATATCTGGAACGACATGGCATTGTGTTTGATGAACAGCTGGGTCGTAATTTGATCATGTCTACTTTACCTGGTTCTTATGCTGGCTTTGTATTGAATTTCCATATGCATTCGATGCAAGCCACATATGAAGAACTTCATAACATGCTACGCACGACGAAGCAAGATTTGAATAAAGACAACCTCACACTATATCTCTATGGTGGAGCTGGCTCTTCAAAGACTTCTGGGAAGTCAAAGAAAATAAAGATAGAGAATAAGAAGATTGCAAAGAAAAACTCCAAGAAGCGCAAAGGCGCAAAACCGAAAGTAGCTCGTGACCAATGTCTACAATGCAAAAAGTCTGGACACTGGAAGAATGACTATCGAGAGCTTAAATGAAAAGCAGGACCCTCAGGTAAGCTTTATATTTTTCCTATTATTGACATCTCATTAGCCTTAGATGCAAATAGTGGATGAGTGTTATACACTGGCAGTCTTACTCATATTTGCAATTCCCTACAGGAAATGAGGGTTAAAAGAAGGCTGGATAAATGGGAGATCCAACTTAGAGTTGGCAATGGCGAGACATTGGATGTCAAGGCCATAGGAGCATTTGTTCTAGATCTCCCAAATGGATGTAAATTAGATTTACATGACTGTTATTATGTTCCCTTACTTATTAGACAAATAATATCACTGCCAATATTAGATAAATATAGATATAAAATAAACATTAAGGATGAAACTTTATGTTTGTATGATAAAGAAAATTTATTGAAATGTGAATGTTCTTTATCAAACGGTCATTATGTTTTGGAAACATATAAAGATGTTTTTAATATAGAGAAAAATACAAGTAGGAAGTCTGAACTAAATAATACTGAATTATGGCATATGAGATTGGGCCACATAGGTGTTAGACGTCTATCCAAATTGGTAAATGATGGTTTGATTGAAAATCTTACCTTAGATCCTTATCCGATTTGTGAGTCATGTATCAAAGGAAAGATGACAAATGTCTCATTTCAAGGTGTTGGACACCGTGCTGGAGATTTACTGGAGCTAATACATAGCGATGTGTATGGTCCATTAAATCATGCCGCTCATGATGGTTCCACATACTTTGTGACTTTCATAGATGACAAATCTAGATATTGATATGTCTATTTGATTGAACATAAGTCGAAAACATTTGACAAGTTCAAAATATTCCGAAACGAAGTAGAAAATAAACCAGTAAATTCATCAAATGCCTTAGATCAGATAGAGGCGGTGAATACATGAGTGAAGAATTAAGGAAATTATTTAAGGGAGAATGGAATTCTCGCCCAATATAGCCCACCAGGAACACCTCAACACAATGAAGTGTCTGAACGTAGAAATCGTACCTTATTGGATATTGTGCGAATGATGATGAGCTATACAGATCTTCCTTATTACCTATAGGTTACGTTTTACAAACTGATGCCTACATACTTAGTAGGGTTCCATAAAAAGCTATTTATAAGACCCCCTATCAGATATGGTTCGGTAGAAATCCAAGTCTTAGACATTTAAAGATTTGGGGTTGTCCTGCATTAAAATTACGCAGTGGGCTAGAGGGTATAAATATAGGTTCGTTGGATATCCTAATAATTTCATGGGATATTAATTCTATGATTCCGAACAACGAAATGTATTTGCTGTTCGCTTTGCAACTTTTCTAGAAAATCAATTTTTAAGAGAAATGGGAATTGTAGAGAGATTAAACTTGATGAGTTTGATCCCGACATTAAGGAACCTGAGATGGAACCAGAGATCCAACTAGGTGAATGATCTACTACACAGGTTCTACGTAAGTCGAATATAATAGCAAGGCCTCCTGAAAGACTATTTTTAACATCTGATGTGTGCCTTGATGTTCTCCTATTGGAGGAAACAGATCTGACTACGTATAAGAAAGCGATATTGGATATCGATTGGGGAAAATGGCAGGAAGCCATGCCAATCAAGTATGTGACTTAGTTGAACTTCCTAAAGGAGTTAAACCTATTGGCTGTAAATGGGTTTAAAAAAGGAAGCGAGGGCCCGATGGAAAATTGGAAACCTTTAAGGCCCGACTAGTAGCGAAAGGTTACACTCAACGTCCTGTGATTGACTATGCGGAATTTTTTTCACCAATATTCATGCTAAAATCCACTAGGATTATTTTAGTCATTGCTGCATATCACGACTATGAGATACAACAGATGGATATTAAAATCGATTTCCTAAATGGATTCATTGAGGAGGATATCTATATGGAACAACCAGAGTGTTTCTTATCCAGTGAGATTTCAAACTTGGTTTGTAAGATCCAAAAGTCTATTTATGGACTTAAACATGCATCCCGAAGCTGGAATCATCATTTTGATGAGATAATTAGATTATCTGGATTCATAAAAAATGAGGAAGAACCATGTGTTTATGAGAAAGTCAGTGGGAGCATGATAGTTTTCCTGATCTTGTATGTAGATGACATCCTTATCATAGGAAATGATATCGGGATGATGCAAAATGTGAAAGCCTACCTTTGCAAGAACTTCTCCATGATATATATGGGTGAAACTTCCTATATAATAGGTATAAGGCTCTACCGAGATAGAGTTAGGAAGCTTATAGGGTTGTC
The DNA here is from genome assembly GCA_019454045.1 of Zanthoxylum bungeanum. Lineage (NCBI taxonomy): Eukaryota > Viridiplantae > Streptophyta > Magnoliopsida > Sapindales > Rutaceae > Zanthoxylum > Zanthoxylum bungeanum. The sequence continues at coordinate 248,752 of SKCR01028653.1, forward strand.
ACAATCAACGTACATATACAAGATGTTATAAAGGTAGAGTTTTACCAACTGCAAGGCAGCAAATGTACCTTTCCGATACGGCATACATCGTTCGGAGAAAATGGCACCTCAAACTGAGGAAGAGAGAGTTAGGATGTCTAACTTGCCATATGCTTCTTGTATTGGAAGCATAATGTATGATATGTTATGTACTAGACCTGACATCAGTTTCGGCGTCAGTGTGACTAGCCGATATCAATCTGATCCAGGTAATGATCATTGGACAACCATGAAACATATCCTAAAATATCTTAAAGGCACCAAGGATAAGTTTCTTATATATGGAGAAAATGAGCTACAAGTTAAGGGTTATACAGACTCTGACTTCCAGGGAGATCCAGATGATAGAAAATCTACATCAGTATACATATTTATCCTTAATGGTGGTGCGATTAGTTGGCATTGTTCAAAGTAAGGCTCAACAGCTGATTCCACCACTAAGGCGTAGTTTATAGCGGCTTCAGAAGCTGCTAAAGAAGCTGTGTGGATTAGAAATTTTATATCAGAACTTGGTGTTGTGCCTAATATTGCAGATTCGATCCCATTGTACTGTGATAAAAACAGAGCCATCGCGCAGGCTAAGGAGCCGAGGGCGCATTCTAAGTCTAAAGACGTGGAAATGAAATATCATGTAATTATAGAGATAATTGAACGAAAAGACATAGTGATCTTGAAGGTTCAAGGACAAGACAACATAACAAACCCGCTTACCAATGCCTTACCTCTTAAGTTATTCGATAAACATGTGGAGGAGATGGGACTACGGTACCATCCAGATTGACACTAAGTAAGTGAGAGTTTGATGGAGTTGGTGCTTGTAGTGCCAATCTGATTTGTATATTTTATTATTTATTAATAAAATAACTACATTTTTCATTTCATATCTTATTAATGGTATTGCCATTATGCGTATTAGATTGATGTCTAGATATGCTAAGAATAACATCGACCTTAGAATAGTTTTGACACTAGGTGTAAACTATTCTTAAAATAAATATTCCTGGTCATTGGTTTTGGAATAACGGTCGAATTCCTATAACCTAGAAGACTAGCACATGTCGTATATTGGAATTGGAGTTCCAATGGTTTAACGCGATGTACCATGAGTTTTGGAAACTTGTATAGACATGTGGGTATTCGTTGGAGCGAATACTTAATGTCTCACATGTGATTCCTATTAGTTAGAAGTAGACACTACCGTCAATAGGAATCTTCTAGAGTCGAGTAGCATACATAATCCTTTGACTATAGGATACCATTGATTTTGTGAGATCCACCACACTTTGATGCCATGTATGTCAAAAACTTTTCATGATATGGCCTCTAGATGTTCGTTGGGTGTGGACCGATGCACTCAGTAATCAAGTGCGAAACAAGATAGGATCTGTCGGCCCATATGTGTACTATAAGGGGTTTAGGTATCCATGTAAGTAAAGTCACGATTCTTAAAGACTTTGGCCAAAGCCGATCACCTAGGGTTGATCGCATCAGTTGCAAAGATTCACGGACATGTCGACAGGAGATGTGCGCCTTGGAAACTTGACGGTATATTATATGTTTCCTTAGCACAACTCGGATAGCCTACGACGAATAGATTGTTAAACATATGTGATGACCTCGACTTGTATAGTTCAGAAAGGTCGTTCGTGTTCTTCGCGAATTCAGAGGTGGCCGAATTGCGTACATATTAGCTAGGCTTAATGACGAATGTGTCTGAACTTATAGAGTCCCAATATGAAGTGTACTCGTTGAGCACTTGGGTAGGCGATTATTTTTGATAAAAGATAATATTCGATATTATAATTATCAACTAAGATAATCAAGTGTTATTGGATAACATTGATTATTTACTTTGACCTAATTGGATTAATTCAACAATTACACAAGGGCTTAATTGTCAAATCATAATTATATCTACCATTTGGGGATATTATGGTAATTTTAAGTATGTAATAATATGTGATTTTGGCTTGATTTAATTGGATTAAATCAAGGTGGCAAACTTTTAACTAATCCATTTCCTAATCTTTGGCTTGATTTAATTGGATTAAATTAAAATGGGAGACAATGGAGATTAGTTACACCTAATTATACATATTTGGGAAAATTGGATTAAGCCTACTTAAAAATTGATTACAACTTTTATTAATTAAAAATTGCCTAAGTTTGACTATAAATAACAAGCTTTAGGAATGTTTTAATTACAAGTACAAATATAAGTATAAGCAAATACTTGAGAGATTAGCCTAAGTTAGATAAGTGTTTAGAGAAGCTTATGAGGTCTCTAAAACATTTCATTAACGAGAAATCAAGATTAGATCTTGAAGTGAAGCTTGCTTGCGTTGGAAATCGAGATTGGATATTGAAGTCGAGCTTGCACACCTTGGAGGTTCTCTGACGATTAGATTGAATCTTGCATCAAACTTACTAGGTAAAGTTTGATCTTCTCCGAAGCTATGTTCATTTATATATTAGATGCATGATCACATAGCTTAATGTTGAAATAAGGCTAATAAATTGTGTTAGGATGTTTTGGAAGAATAAACACAATATGCTTGTAATTGGGTCAAAATATTTATGTTAGACATAAACATAATTTAGAGTTTGAAACTCTAAATTAAAGCTTAGAGCTATGACTACCATTCTAGATTCACTTGAACACTTTTAGGTGGACTAGAATTTTTCATGAGACATTTCTAATTGGGATTCTAAAATGGTTTGTGTATTAGATTCAAAATTTACGCAAATGCGTATTTAGAATAAATTTATGTTTTTGTAAAAATATTTGATATTTTGAAAAACTTGATTTTTATTCTATAACATGTGTTAATGTTGGTTTTGAAATTAAAAATTAATTTTGGGTATTTTTGAAGTGTTTAGGAAAAACCGGAAGTAATTAGGGTAATATACCCTAATTGCTCCAGCTCTCTGGAAATTTTCCAGAGAGCTGAAGCTTTGAATTTGTAAAGAACAATTAAAAAAGGATGATGATGTGCGCTACAGTGATACGCGTACTGTAGCGCGTATAATGCGCTCGTCACTGTAGCGCGTGCGGGTACGCGCTACACGCGCTGATTTTATTTTCTCTCGTTCTGGAGCTTCCGAACTCCGTTTCAGTCCCGGTTTTTTCATATACACTCGTAATGGAATATAGTATTTCATGAAATATTTTAAAATTACACCAATACTTGATATCCGTGGGTTATACCCATTTTCGCTACCCGAGGTTCCACAACTGTCCCAATAGATTCAAGAACAGTAATGTCTCAGTCGGTGAACTGTAATTGATCATTCATAAAATATTGGATGAAGGAATGAAACTCTGTGAGACGTTTCAAGTTCCACAATCATTGAAAAGTTGCCTCTATCATGGATGGACTTCAGGAGCTATATGAAACATAAAAAGAAGCAGATAAGCCTTGAAGACTTTGGAGTTCGATTGAGGATCGAAGAAGACAACAGAAGTCCGAGAAGACCAGCTAAAAGACTATGGAGTCTAAGGCCAACATCGTTGAATGTGTAAAAGGTTACAAAAAGAGAAAGAACAATGGAGATGATTCTTCCCAAGCTAACAAGAAGTTTAAGGGAAAGTGCTACAACTGTGGAAAAAACGGTCATATGGCAAAGGACTGCAGAAACAATAAGTCTCATGACAAAGGCAAGAAAAAGAAAAATGAGGCCCATGTCACTGAAGATGAGCAACTAACTGATGAGATCTCGGATATTAACCTCCTAGTAGTTGTAACAGAAGCCAACTTGGTTGGGAATCTGAGAGAATGGTGGGTAGAAATTGGGACTACTCATCATATATGTGTTGATAGCAAGATGTTTTCCTCATATCAGAAGGTCAATGGTGGCAATTATTTGACAATGGGAAACTTGTCTACCTCTAGAGTGGTTGGACAAAACACAATGGTTCTGAAGATGACATCCGGAAAGGAGCTTACATTGAAGAATATTTTGCATCTTCCTGATATTCGGAAGATCTTGGTCTCGGGCTCTCTCCATAGCAAGAATCGTTCTAACCTTGTATTTATTTCTGACAAGTTTGTATTGACCAAAAATGATGTTTATGTAGGAAAATGATACCTCACTGAGGGCCTTTTCAAATTCAATGTAATGACTATCAATCGGCACAGTGTTAATAATAAAGCTACAACTTCCACTTATATTATTGAGTCACAAAATGTACGGCATGAGAGGTTAGTGTTGGGATTTTTGGCAAAGGGCGCAACAAAAGCGCGGTTCGGGCGAAATCGTAATTTTAAAACTTTTTCAAATTACCGAATGAATTATTCAATATCTAATATGAATAATTTATTCATATTTCACCTAAACCTATTTATTCGATATCAAATAGCGACATAAATATAAAGGAAACGTCGCGAAACTTTTACGAAAAATATTTTTCCGCAAAATGACGCAAAACATATTTTTGACCGAACCGACCACCCAACACTTATGTGGACTGTCCAGGTCAGCTCCAATAGTGTTAGGGCAGTTCATGAGCTGCTTGAACAGTGACAAATTACTGTTTGGACAGCCGTCATCTGGTTGGCTCAAAAGTCACCCGGTAATATCGTTTTTCGTCGTTTTTGCTTATTTCAACTCCGAAATACTTTCCGGAAATTTTTACAACTCCCAAAACACATCCAATACATTCATAAGACATCATTTTCATCATAAAAAATAGAAAAATTTCAGGTCTAATCTAGAAACCGAAAATGCCTAATTTCATGATTTAAATCCAATTTTTCAACATTAATCAAATTAATCTCAACACCAACTAAAGTCACCACACATGAATGACCCAGAAACAATTCTAGGTATTACAAGAGTGTTCATAACACTCTAGAATGGTAACATGTCATCAAATGAATAAATTGGATCATTATTATCATAATATCATCCAAAAACTACTTCACACATGCCAATACTTCCAAATCATCATCCACAACCAAAAAGCCCCAATTTTACAAGCAGAGAAACCCTAGAACCATTCTAAGAAATCAAGAAACAAGAAAATAATTTCAAGCTTAGAGATTTTGAAGATTACCTTTAATACTCCATTTTTCCTTAAACACTTTCTTGATTTTTCTTCACATTTTCATGGATTTTTCAAACAAAATTTGGAAACCCATTTTCTAGAGGAGTTTCGGCCATGGTTGGGTTAATGGAATAAAGAAATTTTTTTTCTAATTTAAATGAGAAGTAGCCGACTTTTAGGGGTATTTTGGGCATTTGGAAAATTTAATCAAATTAAAATTATTTTAAACTTTATATTAACCAATCAAAATTGGACGAATAAAGTTTAATTAAATCATGCCATGTGAACCAATAATAATTGGACAAATTTCATAACATTTATGAAAAAAAGTTTATTAATTAATCATTTAAATATTTAACAATTAAATATCCAAATAATCAATTATTATTATTATTATTATTATTATTATTATTATTATTATTTTATTATTATTATTATTATTATATATCTATTTTTATTTACAATAAATAACAAATACATATATTTATGACACGTGTCAAAATCTCATTTGACGAATAATTCATGTGTATCTAATCGTATTAGGTATCAAATACAAATATACAATAATTACGATTGGCCAAAAATCCCCTAATGCATGTATTATCGTTTAACCGATTAAACGATTCAAATTAACTCATTTAATTCGATGAATTATTATGAATAATATGTATTATTCATAATGCGTTGCCCAAGTTCTCAACGAGTATACTTCATATTGCGAGGCTCTCTAAGTTTAGGTTTATCCATCACAAAATCCAATTTCGTGTCCATAATTCACCCACTCATGAATTATGACGACCACAGATAATCTCGCTAAACTATGCAAGCCGAGGTCATTGCATACGTATAATCCCACCGTCACAGGCTATCCATATTATACCTGGGGTATAGATAAAAACGTCAAAATCGTTCGGTATAATATAGTCGACTTACAATTTATGATCTCTAAATAACACTCGGAACTGATTTCCGATGTTATACCACAGCCATGTATTTACTATATCGTAAACACGTGAGGATGCATATGCCCTGTACACAGGACTGACAGATCCTATCTTGATACACACTGGATATCATGAGCATCAGTCCACACCCAACGAACAGACATAGGTCTGATCATGAATAGATCGGTGACGTGACTACCATCAAAGTGTTGAGGATAACTCATATATCCCACTATGGTATCTCAAGTCAAAGGACCACTATACTCGCTCAACTCGAGAAGATTCCTATTAATGTTGGTGTACCCTCTATTAGGAAATCTTCAGTGAGTCGTTCAATGTTTATCAAATAAACACCTACATGTCTATATGAGTCTCCCCAGACTCATGGTTCATTGGGATACACCATCGGACCAAGTCACGATATACAACATGTACTGATCTCGACGGATTTTACTAACCGACCCGTGTTAATAAATCTTGACCAGAAACTTTATTTAAGGATATACAACTTATAGTGACGTTTCCCAATGTCAATTACAAACTATGTTGTAACTGCGCACTACATTGTAAATCATAAGGTCTTTTTTATAATATACATGTATCGCTAAATCAGATTTAGTTTCAATCCAATCATAATTAGATATATAATCGTAATTAGATCGAATATGTATATAAAAGATAATATGTGCTACCATTAAATAAGTAATATTATGGAAACAGGCATTGCTCGTATTCATGAATCGAATATAAATACGATCCGGATTGGCACTCCGAGCACCAACCCTAACAGTTAGGACATGTTAATTATGATACGATGTGTAAATTAATTAACATGGACCTTATACCTAAATTTGCAATTGATAACCAACATAAATGTGAGGCATGTGTGTAGGCACTGCATTTTTGCATATAAGTCCCTATGATGAGTCTCATTTGGAGACACTACCTTTTAAGTCACGGAAGTCGCGGGAAACGGACGTCGGAATGGGAAATTCAGAATAAGTATGTCATCAGATTCATTTCACGAGATCACTGTTTTCGTTCGTGCTGCGTTCGTTACCACGTTCGAACGTTAAGCAGATTGCGGGCGTTCGTGTATCGTTCGAATGGGCGTTCGAACTGTGTCGGTATTTCTGGTTTTACTGTTAGCCTCACACCCAAGCCCAATTAGCCCACCAAAGCCCATAAAACACATCCCAATTAATTAAATACATATTTAACACATGGTGAAATTAAATAAAATCTAAAAATCACATACCAAATTAAAATAAATATCAAATAAAATCATACCAATTTAAAATCAATCAAAAAATATTATATACCAAACTAAACAAATTGTATGCTTAATCAAAACAAATTAAATATTTTAACTTCCTAATTAGCCAAATTTTGTCCCCCAATCAATCTTAGGCTTTCCTTGCATGACACCAAATCATATCCTCCTTTAATGCACCAAATCCCTTCCTTGTCAAACAAGGATTCACCCATCCACTTTGCCTATAAAAACAAAGTTATTCCAACCCTTGAAGGGGCTCACTTTTCACGCATATACAGTAAAAAAGAGCTCTCAATTCACGCCTAAGACAATAACAAGAAGCAAGAAATAGGCCCTACATCCACCGAAATAGTAGCCCCACACAGCCCTCAATATCACCGAAACAGCATGCCCATATAATCCCCATACACTACCAAAAATCATAGCCCCATACAGCCCTAAACTACCGAAAATCACAGCCCCTAAAACATCCAAAACAGTTGCCTAAAAACACCAAAACATGGACCGAAATACAGCATCAAAACAGCAGTAAAACAGCAGCGAAACGTAGGGAAAACAACAGCCCGAACAGCAAAACATCAAGGAAAAACGTGAACCAGTGAACCGGAGGAGTCACAGAGCATTAACCCTTCCGACGACCGTGTACGGTACTTTCGAGAGACGATCTAAAAGGATGGAAACCCAGACATAAATTCCGTAGCCGAATCCGAATGGACGGTAATGCGATATGTACTTGGGATACAACTCCACGTACCACTTGAGCAAACGACGCATATTTTGTTTTATGTTGTTTTGATTCGTTTATTATCCGCTATTTAAATTATGCATGTTATTTGTTTGAGTAATGATGAGGTAAAACGCATGGGCTTAGTAAGTGCGATTAAATGTCATCTATTTCGAGGGGTTAAAATCCTTTACCACGATGTTTTGCCGCGCCGGGTGATGTATATTCGGTTGAATGTGAGATGTGTTCAATCGGGTATACGAAGTCCGATATTGTTGTTCTTTATTTCTTATATGCATTGTGATAATAGCGCATAGGCTTAGTAATTGCGATTAAATGTCCTCTATTTCGAGGGGTTAAAATCCTTTACCACGATGCTTTGCCGCGCCGGATGACGTATATTCGATTGAATGTGAGATGTGTTCAATCAGGTATACGAAGTCTGATATTGTTGTTCTTTATTTCTTATATGCATTGTGTTATTAGCGCATGGGCTTAGTAAGTTAGATTAAAGGTCCTCTATTTCGAGGGGTTAAAATCATTTACCACGATGATTTGCCGCGCCGGACGAGGTGCACATGATTGGATGAGAACGAGTTCAATCGGACACGTGAGGTCCTACATTGTAGATTTGTTTGTCTATGTATGTGTTGCATGCATCGGGTCTGGTTCCGTTCGAACGCGTTCTCGAAAGCTATACGAACGCGAACCTTCTGTTTACCGTTCGAACGCGTTTTCGGACGCTACTCGAATGTGCACGCATTTTCTTAGTTTTATCATGCATCAGGTCTGGTTCCGTTCGAACGCGTTCTCGAACGCTATACGAACGCGAACCTTATGTTTACCGTTCGAACGCATTTTCGGACGCTACTCGAACGCGCACACATTTTCTTAGTTTATCATGTATCAGGTCTGGTCCCGTTCAAACGCGTTCTCGAATGCTACACGAACGCGAACCTTCTGTTTACCGTTCGAATGCGTTTTACAAACGCTACACGAACGCGCATGTATTTTCTTTGTTTTTATCATGTATCTGGTCTGGTTCCGTTCGAACGCGTTCTCAAACGCTACACAAACGCAAACCTTCTGTTTACCGTTCAAACGCGTTTACGAACGCAACACGAACGCGCACACACTGAACTGAGTCATTTTTATCATACTTTATGCATAATTGCCCTATTAGTTATCCATTTGTATTACGAACCTGATTGCTTCTCTTTATTACGCATGATTGTGCAATTGCCATTTATCTGTATTCCCCACATGTATGAGTACAATGTGCCTATTAAGTTGTATGCTTGCCGTATGTTAATTTACCTTTATGCATGCGAATTCAGACATAGATTATATGCAAATAGGTTGTATGCAAACATGAAAAATGTGTTATGTGCAAACTTAGATATGAGCTTTGTACTTATGCATGCGAACTTATGAGTAAATTATCCTTGGAAATATTATGCTTAGGCTTGGTTGAATTATTGAACAAATCATTTTATTACAAGTGGCATAAGTAAGGGACCGTTCCGAACCCAACGGTTTGAGGTTTTCCTTGCGAGGGGTGAGTGCGGCCTTAAATCATTTTCCCGGTTCACACCGGGTGACGACTCCATTATTTTCCGGTTTAGTTCCCCGTGGGCTACTCCGTACTTCTAACCGGGCAGCGAGCCCGGAACAGCATGCGTCGCCCAGTTTCTGTGTTCCCACAATGTGTTGAAACAAAAATACATAGAGCATCATTTCATTCCATAGAACGAATTTCCGAACTCTTGGAACTTGTACATACTGATGGGTGTGATATGAATATTATGCAAACAAGAGGCGGTAAAAAGTATTTTCTCACTTTTATCGATGATATCATAAGATTCTGTTATGTGTATTTGCTGAGGAGCAAAGATGAAGCTATTGAGAGCTTTATACACTATAAGAACGAAGTTGAAAATGAACTTGGCAAGAATATCAAAAGAATCATGAGTGATAGAGGTGGTGAATATGTGTCACCATTTGGTGAATATTATTCAAATCATGGAATTATTCATGAAAGTACTGCTCCATATTCGCCTCAATAGAACGGGATTTCTGAGCGCAAAAGCCGAACATTGAAGGAAATGATGAACCTCATATTGACAAGCTCTGGTTTACCCCAAAACTTGTGGGGGAAGCCTTGCTTTCCGCGAACTACGTTCTGAACAAGCTACCTCACAGAAGATTGGACAATACACCATATGAGTTGTGGAAAGGTCACATATCTTCCTACAAATATCTGAAAGTGTGGGGGTGTCTTACCAAAATAATGGTTCCTAAACCTAAGAAGGTTAGAATATGACCCAAAACTGTTGATTGTATATTCATTGGATATGCTCGCAATAATAATGTGTATCGATTCTTGGTACATAAGTTTGATATTCCTGACATCAATTCGAATAAGATAATGGAGTCAATGAATGTGATATTTTTTGAAGAGACATTTCCTTATAAGGAAAGACAAAGAACATAGTCTCTCAAAAGAACTATTGATACTGTCAAAGACATCGATCAGGTTGACCAAGAATCAGATCAACATGAAAATGTTGAGACAATTGAACCTAGACGTAGCAAAAGAGCTAGAACGTCTAAGTCATTTGGTCCCGATTTTCTGACATATTTATTAGAAAATGAGCCTCAAAGCTATAAAGAAGCAATGTCTTCGTCGAAGACACCTTTGTGGAAAGAGGCTATCAATAGTGAGATTGATTTCATCCTACAAAACCATACTTGGGAGTTGGTTGATCTTCCTCCAGGTTGTAAGCCACTGAGCTACAAATGGATATTCAAACGGAAGATGAAACCAGATGGATCAATATATAAGTACAAGGCAAGGCTTGTCATAAAAGGTTATAGACAAAAATAAGGCTTTGATTACTTTGACACCTATTCACCGGTGACTCGTATTACGTCAATAAGAATGCTCATAGCCATATCAACTATATTTGGTCTTGAAATACATCAAATGGATGTAAAGACGACATTCTTAAATGACGAACTGGATGAAGAGATTTACATGGAACAACCAGAGGGTTTCAATGATCCTGGACAAGAACAAAAGGTGTGCAAACTTGTAAAATCCTTATACATATTAAAACAAGCACCCAAACAATGGCATGAAAAATTTGACAAAGAGATGTTGTCAAGTGATTTCAAGATCAATGAGTGTGATAAGTGTGTGTATACCAAATCAACTAAAAAAGGATATGTCATTGTGTGTCTCTACGTAGACGATATGCTGATAATTGGTAGTAATCGTGAGATGATTCAGTCTACCAAGAAAGGGTTGACCCGTAAATTGATATGAAAGATTTAGGCGTGGCTGATGTGATCTTAGGAATCAAGATTTCTATAACATCAGAAGGATATATATTATCTCATACTCACTATGTTGATAAGATTCTTGAGAAATATAATAAAAGAGATCTAAATGTGGCTAGAACTCCAGTAGACATAACTCTTCATTTATCAAAGAATACTGGCTCAAGCATATCGCAATTAGAGTATTCGGGAATCATCAGAAGCCTGATGTATCTCACAAATTGCACACTACATGATATCGCTCAAGCTGTAAACAGACTTAGCAGATATACGAGCAATTGAGGGCATAACCACTGGAAAGCCATAGTAAGAGTTTTGAGGTATATGAGAGAAACTTCAAAATATGGTCTACATTATACGAGATATCCTGCTGTTCTAGAGGGATACAGTGATACCAACTGGATATATGATATAGTGGATTCCAAATCTACGAGTGGATTTGTTTTCACACTTGGTGGTGCAGCCGTGTCATGAAAATCCTCGAGGCAAACATGTATTGCCCGGTCTACTATGGAATCAGAGTTCATAGCATTAGACAAAATAGCGGAAGAAGCGGAATGGCTTCGAAATTTCCTGGAGGATATTCCAAATTGGCCCAAACCGGTGCCAGAGATAAGCATACATTGTGATAGTCAATCGGCTATTGGGAGAACGCAAAATACAATGTATAATGGTAAGTCTCGACATATACGTTGCAGACATAATACCATACGACAACTGCTCTCAAGTGGCATAATATCGATCGATTATGTGAAATCAAAGAAAACCTAGCGGATCCACTCACTAAAGGTTTACCTAGAGAGCAAGTTGGAAGTCATCGAGGGGAATAAGCTTCAAGCATATAAATTAAGAATTGTCATTATGGAAACCCAACCTAGCTGACTGGAGATCCCAAGATCTAGGTTCAAAAGGGACAACTGAAACTTTGTGCAATTCAAAACAAGCACTGTAGAGTTTTGTACTAATTCCAATTCCGATAATGATGTCTGTCAAGGCTAGGCTAAGCTAAGGCTTTTAATGATCACTATATTAGGAGATAAGTTCTAATGCGGGTAAAGGCAGATTACCTCTTTATAGTAGATCACCTAATGCAAGTAAGAAGTGAGGCCGCTTCCATGGGATTTTACAGGTTGACTTCCCTAAAGTGCTTGATGAATCCAGGACCAATGTTCATGGCCAAAATGAACACAACAGTAGAATGGGAAATGGTCGAAGTAAAGCTGTGTGTTGGCAATTGTCTTGGTTTACACCAATGGTAGAACAATTCAAGACTATTGGTCACTGGTTTGCCAAGTAAATCTGATTTTCATTCAATAGGAAAGATTTAAGGCGAAAGCTACCTATTTCGATGCAGCTTTAGTTTACGAAACTCTCTCAAATGTCTGCATTAATATTTAGAGAATTGTGGGGAATTGTTGTAAATTCTCTAAATATAGGGTATGGATGCAAGGAGTGTCATGTCCCTTAGGTAGTGCCCTATGGGAGAGACACTAACATGTATGGACATATCCTCTAATTGAAAGAACACACCTATAGGCTCCAAAGGGTTTAAGGAATGGGTATAACTCTTAGGAGGGTAACACCCCAAACCAAATGGTGCCCTCAAAGGCACCCTTCCATGTCTATGTAAATGGGCTTTCATGTTCATTCATGACATCCAGAAATTAATAAGTCTTGAGTCACTACATTGTTGTCTTGGAGTCAATAGAGAGATTCCACCATTGTCCTAGTTCAGGATCTTGTTAAAGAAGTGCCCCTTCAACAAGAAGCATCCAATGAATCATGGGAGAATGTTAGCTACATTGTATCCATAGAGCACCGAAACGGAGGTTAATAAGTTCTTAAAGATAGAGACATCTCGACTTGGATTCGTTTTTCTTTAATCATCATCTATAATTTACCAGGTTTTTCTTATTCTCTAAGGTTTATGGTTTATGTCTTATATTGGTATGTTAGTGTAGATTTGAATTCATTGTTGTGTTCTGATTTGATTTGATTAATACATATTAGTTTCATTTAATAACACTTGTTGGCGGTATTTTCAGGTTCTATGATATTTAAGCAGTACGGCAGGGGTAAAAAGGTAATTCCCTTCTTGGTCAAGATCATTAATGCCGACCCGACCACTAAAAGCCAACAGTAAGGGGTCGAGCACTTTATGATTGGTAACCGACCACTCCAGACCGGATGGTCGGGCATTATCAGATCGATAACAACATTCTCAGTTCAAAAGACCATTGTGACCGACCTCATGAAGACCGAGAATGTGGCGAGATATGCTCCAGAAGATAAGACATCTTATTTTTACGGATAAGAAGATATGTTATCCCACTTTCATAGGGAAAAATTGATAAGTCAGTGTCCTAATAGGATAAAGGAAGTGAAGGTAGTTTCGACTAAGAATTCTTATGGGAAAATGAAAACTGTTTCTTTGCTATTATAAATAGGAATGGAAATCGTGCTTGTAAGAAAGAGTTGAGAATAGGACAAGAGAGAATTAGACTTGTAAACACAAAACAGATCAGAGAAACATATTTTGGTAATAAAACATCGTCTGTTCTGTACCGTGGATGTAGGTTGGATCTGATCCACCGAACCACGTTAAATGTCTTTGTTGATTGGTGAATTGACTTATCTTTTGCCAAATTTGCTTTTGGTTTCCCATAAACAAAACAAATTCACAGTTGGAGGAGGATTGTCTCGGGAGAAAAAAAAAACCCTTATTTGCCCCTGAGACCAAAATCAGCCGTCAACAGTTGGCGCCGTCTGTGGGGACCTCCGATAAAAATAGCTCGCGTAGTAAGACAATGTCAGAAGGTGGAAATCACCGGTAGTCAGGGAGTTCAACAGCAGATTGGATGGAGAAGATGGAGGAAAATATGAGGAAAGATATGGAGGAAAATCAAATCCTTCTAAAATCCATGATGGACAAACTGGAGAGGATGAAAGAAACGAATAATGAGAGACTTGAAGTCGGAACCAATCGGAGGAGAGGCGAAATAGCGGAAGGAAAAATGGTTGCAGATGTGAGTGATGACGATGAACCTATGAGGAAGGGTCCCTACGGGATGAGGTTCGTAGTGGTAGAAAAAGATTTACGAACGGAGGATACGTGGGAAGAAGAAGATGAGAGACAGTCGCCAGATTCTTCCTATGATGGCCCCCGCGACACCAGAAGGGGAGACAGGAAGTATGGTGAAACTGGACGGGAAATCTAAGTCATGAGGAACGCTGCACCCGGGGTGACAGACGCGAAAAAGGCCGCGGGAGGCGGCATGGTAACACAATTGGCAATATAAGATCTTGGTTAAGAAAGAAATGGCCAAGTGGGGAGTCAACCTCAAAACTGACACGGGAGATGCTCGGGAAGGCGAGGTTGAATCTCCCTTCACCGAAGAAATAAGGTCGGTAAAGTTCCCAAGACGTTCAACATGCCGTCCATGACGCCCTACAAAGGCCATACTGATCCAAAATCCCATATCGATGGTTTTGTCTTATTAATGGAGGTCCAATTTGTGGTAGGGGATGCCGTTTGTAAAGTATTCCCCCTAACCTTATGTGGGTCTGCCATTATGTGGTTCAGAAGTCTAGCCCCATGGAGCATCGGTAGCTTCGCGCAACTCAGGAAGTCATTTGTTCGGCACTTCAAAGGGGTCTGCGTCCCAAAAAAAACAATTGGGGAATTGAGGCTCATAAAACAGGGGGATGATGAACCCCTGAAGGCTTTCATTGAGCGGTACCATAGCATGATGCTGGAGGTCGGGGGATATGAGTCGCTCGAGGCCTTGGAGAGTTTGAAAGGAGACTTAAAGATCGGAAAGCTGTGGATCCACTTGAGGATCCAGGGTACACCGGATTATGCCACCGCTCTGGAAACAGCCCGAAAGTTTATTTTGTTGGAAGATGATGAGAGAATCACCCGGAAGGAGTGCCCCCGTAAGATGGCCGGCCTGGCCAGTTGAGGAAATACAGCTACATGGAATGTGTTCCTGTACGTTTTGTCTGACCAACGGATCTGCGAGAAACATTGCACGAGGAGGGATTATGCCCTCATGGCGTTTGTTTACTCCAGTGTTACCGAACATAAGGATGAACATGCCCTTAATGTTTTGGACACTCTTTGATCCCTACCTATTTGGTCATTCGGATCTGTGAGAAGCATAACACGAGGAGATATTATGCCCTTGTGGCGTTTGCTTACTCCAGTGTTACCAAACATAAGGAGGAGCATGCCCTTAATGTTTCAGACACTCTTTGATCCCTGCCTATTTGGTCAGTCGACTCCGTGAGAAGCATAGCACGAGGATGGATTATGCCCTCGTGGCGTTTGCTTACTTCAGTGTTACCGAACATAAAGAGGAGCATGCCCTTAATGTTTCGGACACTCTTTGATCCCTACCTATTTGGTCATCCGGATCCGTGAGAAGCATAGCACGAGGAGGGATTATGCCCTCATGGCGTTTGTTTACTCCAGTGTTACCGAACATAAGGATGAGCATGCCCTAATGTTTCGCACACTCTTTGATCCCTGCCTATTTGGTCAGTCAACTCCGTGAGAAGCATAACACGAGGATGGATTATGCCCTCGTGGCATTTGCTTACTTCAGTGTTACCGAACATAAGGAGGAGCATGCCCTTAATGTTTCGGACACTCTTTGATCCCTACCTATTTGGTCATCCGGATCCGTGAGAAGCATAGCACGATGAGGGATTATGCCCTCATGGCGTTTGTTTACTCCAGTGTTACCGAACATAAGGAGGAGCATGCCCTTAATGTTTCGGACACTCTTTGATCCCTACCTATTTGATCATTCGGATCCGTGAGAAGCATAGCACGAGGAGGGATTATGCCATCGTGGCGTTTGCTTGCTCTAGTGTTACCGAACATAAGGATGAGCATGCCCTTAATGTTTCAGACACTCTTTGATCCTTACCAATTTGATCATTCGGGCCTGTGAGAAGCATAGTATATGGATGAATTGTACCCTCGTGGCGTATGCCTGCTCCAGCGTTGTAAGGAGGAGCCCTCGAACAAAACGCAGGCTCCATAATGACCTGACGTATAGATGAATGTGCCCTTACCATTCTAAACGCTCTTTGACCCGAATCCTGGTTCACCGGGACTCTGAATTGAAAGATTCAAAATTGTGTTTTGGAGACCTCGGACAGAACGTTGTTGTGAGGTATCTGTGATGTTGTTTACACTTGCAAAAATGTTTCGATTTGAGTCACTCCCCATTTTTTAATTTTATTTTCCAAAGTTTTGTTTTTGACTTTTGCGGGTCTGGCAAGAGGACGCCCATGCCAAATTCGATAGGGCTTCAAAGGTTGATTCACTTCCCTTCCGAATAAGTCCCAATGATTAATCGGCTCGGGGCTGGATTCGTTCCGCCGAGGCCAATACTTGATTAATCGGCTCGGGGCTGGATTCGTTCCGTCTAGGCCACTTGGTTATTCGGCTCAGGGCTGGATTCGTTCCTCCGAGGCCAGTTTTGTTTCTCCCAGCTCGGGGTCGGGTTACGTCCCACCGAGTCTATCTTTTGGACTGGGGACGTAACATTTCCCCCAGAGCCAAGTGTTTCTCTCAGCTCGGGGTCGGGTTACGTCCTACCGAGTCTGTCTTTTGGACTGGGGACGTAACATTTCCCCCAGAGCCAAGTGTTTCTCTCAGCTCGGGGTCGGGTTACGTCCCACCGAGTCTGTCTTTTGGACTGGGGACGTAACATTTCCCCTAGAGCCAAGTGTTTCTCCTAGCTCGGGGTCGGGTTACGTCCCACCGAGTCTGTCTTTTGGATTGGGGACGTAACATCTCCCTCAAAGCTGTGTTTCTCCCAGCTCGGATGCGGGTTTCGTCTCACAGCAAGATCATATTCTCGGCTCGGGTCGGCCGGTCCGCGAGTGATTGTTTGCAGGGAAACATTCGGAGCAAGTTATGAAATACAAGAAATGGAATGGATACATATAAAAAATATAATATAACAAATATAGTTGAGAGAAGTTATTACAAAAGAAAGTGAAATATGTTCAGGTTTACACGGGGCCCCGTTCGGGTTACCCCCTATAAATCAGCCCGCGCATGGGCAGTTGGTTCTTCCTCGATAGGCTCGGATGGCGGATAGATTGGCTCGGCCTCGGGAGGAGGGACAGTGGCTTCCATATTGACGGGCTGAGAGGTCCCGACATTTATAGCTTCGAGGGCAGGAGCATGAGCCTCAGGTCGGTCCTCTTCAGGAGTTGGGGTACCGGGGCGATCGAAATGGGGTCGGGATCCATCAGCTCTTCGGGAGAAGGGGGTAACCATTTTTGAAACTCCTCCTGTGAGATTTCCCCTTTGCAAAAGCAGATGACCGCATGGATAGGCCCCATATCCAGATTGGGCGTATATCGGTGTCGGCTGTGAACGGCCGATCTTGTTTGCTTTTGGCGGGAAGCCGACTGATGTTTGACAAGTGCCAAGCTCGGAGTAAACCCTAGAGATGATTTGATGGGCATTTAAATGGATGTGACGGTTGCGCGTCTCAAGAGAGTCTCCAGAAGGGCAGTGAAAATATTTTGTTTTGGCAGGAAAAGAAGTCAGACCGAGCATCTTGGTTGTACCGAGGACGTGGTGGTGACAGGCCAATAAAATTTCTCCTCACAAAGGTCAGCCGTCACTCCATCAGGAGTACTGTTCTTCTTATATAGTTCCCGGTACCAACTTGTATACTCGTTGGAACAGAGAACTATGTGACAGATGTTGGCGGTATTTTCAGGTCCTATGATATTTTAGCAGTACGGCAGGGGTAAAAAGGTAATTCATTTCTTGGTCAAGATCATTAATGCCGACCCGACCACTAAAAGCCAACAATAAGGGGCCGAGCACCTTATGATCGGTAACCGACCACTCCAGACCGGATGGTCGGGCATTATCAGATCGATAGCAGCATTCTCAGTTCAAAAGACCATTGTGACCGACCTCATGAAGACTGAGAATGTGGCGAGATATGCTCCAGAAGATAAGACATCATATTTTTGCGGATAAGAAGATAAGTTATCATACTTTCATAGAGAAAATTTGATAAGTCAGTGTCCTAATAGGATAAAGGAAGTGAAGGTAGTTTCGACTAAGAATTCTTATGGGAAAAGGAAAACTGTTTCTTTGCTATTATAAATAGGAGGGGAAAGCGTGCTTGTAAGAAAGAGTTGAGAAGAGAACAAGAGAGAATTAGACTTGTAAACACAAAACAGATCAGAGAAACATATTTCGGTAATAAAACATCGTCTGTTATGTGCCCGTGGATGTAGGTTGAATCTGATCCGCCGAACCACGTTAAATCTCTTTGTTGATTGGTGAATTGACTTATCTTTTGCCAAATTTGCTTTTGGTTTCCCATAAACAAAACAAATTCACAGTTGGAGGAGGATTGTCTCGGGAGTAAAAAAAAAAAACTCTTATTGCCCCTGAGACCAAAATCAGCCGTCAACAACACTAATTCTCTAACAAAATTAAAATTGTAAATATTAAAATGATGGACCCCGTTTTTTAAAAAAAAAATATTTCTCTACTTCACACATAAATTTTTTAGTTAGGATGATATCTAATCGAATCGAGTGGGGCTTTGAGATTTTAACCATTTAATTGTTGGGTTGGGTTAAATTCGATTTGTTAATAAACCCAATACATCAATTGCACTAAATATCTCTGATCCGACCAAATCAAGTAGGATTGAGACGGATCATCGGATTGTCTTTGAACACCCTTAAATTAAATGATATATATTAATTATTAAAATACAAAAATAATAATAAAGATAACAATTTCCTCAATACTACCATTAATCATGGGTCACATATTGTCTCCATAGTCTCTCTTTTTGATTCAGAAGATCTTTCAATTAAAAGACATATATTGGCATAAGAAAAGAAAAACCAATTTTGAAAATTCCCCAATTTCTGTTGAGACCGTCTCATTTTAGCTCAATTCAATAATGCATTTGCTCTTTTCAATTACAGCCGTTGGATTAGATTGCTTCAAATCTATTTCTGGTGTTGTGTCTGTTTTTTTGTTTTTTTTTTTTAATTCTGTAAAAATAATGCTTTTTAAGGTGATAAATTGACACGGGGCAATTCCTTAGATTTTCTTCTTGTCTTTTGCGCGACCTTGAAATATTTTCTCTTATGAAAAAAACCCCTTCATGCGAGTGACAACAAGCCAATCGTGGCTGCTGAGTCCCGAGGTTTTTTTTTTTTTTTTTTTTTTTTTTTTTTTTTTAAATATCAAGACTTTGTTTGATATAATTTTTTAAATAAAATTACTTTAAGTAAAATTTATATTCATAGAGTTTTTAGAAATATAATTTTTGGCAATTTTTAAAAAAAATATTTGGTTGTTAATAAAGATTTTATTAAGAATTGTAAAATTATTTAAATATATAATTTTTTTTTTCAAATTCTACTCATGGATATCTAATTAATAATATATATATTTCTAGGATTTAATTTAGACTTAAATCTTTCTTTCAGTTTATAAATAAGCAAAAGTGTAACAACTTTGTGACTGGCTATTGACTGGGGCGGAGGAATGATAAAAGTCTGTTCAAGCCTGATCGGGTTCAATAAAATTTATTTATTTTAAGTATTAAAAAATTTTAAAAAATAATTATTTTTCAATTTTTTTTTTTAAAAATAATTTCCTATTGGGCCCGATCCGGCCAAAACCCGACTAAACTCAAATTCGATCCGTCCCATAATTTGCCATATATACTGGAGAGTTATTTCCTATTATCTCTTGTAACTTTTATTTTTCGTCAATATATTTCTTTCTATTTTAAAAAAAAATGATGGCAAACAAGTAGTGAATTTATGGATTGCACAATTAAGGGTGGCAAAACGAATCAACGAATCAAATTTGTATCAAATCTTAAACGAATCGAATCAAAATGTGATTGATTCTTATTCGATTCGTTTATTAAGTCATGATATTATTCAAAAACACAATTTACTATAATTTATTTACATTAATTCTTTATAAATATAAATATATGAAATATGTAATTAATATATTTACTAAAAATATCTTACCAAATATCGACAATATTATTTTTTCTATGTTACTTAGTCATAATTTCTCGAATCTTAATTGAAAAATAACTAATAAAAGAAATTAATAAAATGAATTATAAACGAATAAACGAATCAATGGACTTAGATTCGTATTTAATTCATTTAATAAACGAATCGAATCAAATTGATCCATTTATTAAACGAATCCAATTTTTCAACCTACATTCACTTTAAAGCGAATTGAAATGAACGAATAAATGAAACCTAACCCAAATTATCATCCACATCTACGATGCGCGCACACCACATGGAAAAATGTAGGGGTGGCAATTTGGGTCAGGATTCGTTTATTCGTTCGATTCGATTCGCTTTAAAGCGAATACGGGTTTGAAAAAATAGATTCGTTTAATAAATGGGTCAATTCGATTCGATTCGTTTATTAAACGAATTGAATACGAATTTAAGCTCATTGATTCGTTTATTCGTTTAGGATTCGTTTTATTATTTTTATTTACTAGTTCTTGTTAAATTTCAATTAAGATTCAAGTAATTATAGCTAATTATCATAGAAAAGTAATATTTTTTATATTTGGTGAGATATTTTTAGTAAATATATTAATTACATATTTCATAAGTATATATTTATGAAGAATTAATGTAAATCAAGTGTGGTAAATTATTTTATTAAATAATATCATTGACTAAACGAATAAAAAGATATTCGTATTCGATTCGTTTAATAAACGAATTGAATACGAATCCTGATATTAGGATTCGTTTAATAAACGAATCGAATACGAATCCATCACATTTTGATTCAATTCGTTTAAGATTCGATACGAATTCGATTCGTTGATTCGTTTTGCCACCCCTAAAAAAATGCACCGAGGAAACATGTAAAAATTTTTTGGCTTTTGTTAATTATATTACTCACCACGTCGCGAAGTGCATTAGGCCTACGTGTTAGGTGCTAGTGGGAGAATGTGATTTTACTTTTTCTCTACAATCCACGTTAAGAGACCAAATCATCAACTTCAATTCGAGACGACGGATACATACATTCGGTTGAGGCTCTCAAATTTATTTTAGAATAAGAGGCCCAATATTTAAGGAAAGAAATTATTGTAACAAAAAACCAAAAAAAAAAATCATTTATATCGATGAAAAATAACATAATTTATACTTCGTATAGAACTCTCAAATTTTAGGGTCTCCCCCGTAATTATGAGACGAATAAGTATTTACTATTAGACTAACCTACAACTTGCGTTACATTTTAATATTTAAATTTTATACCTTTTATTATTTTTGTCTAAATTTAATCGTTTTAGGATAATTTAATGATTTTATTAGGGGTATTGGTGATAATCGAGACGTTCAATTATGATTTGGGGATAAAAAGGTATTCATAAATCCTCATCAATTTTTGAATCAAGACTTTTTATGTTTTTTTTTTTTTTTTTGAATCTAAAACTGAAATGCATTACTCCAAATTGGTAAGAATACAAGAGATATTTGAAGGAAAGTTTTCTTTCCAAATAACAGGTGAATGAGCTTTAATAGGCTCCTTAGCTAAAGCATGAGCAATAAAATTACTAAATTTAGGGGTATAACAAATTTTTGAATCTACAAAACTTGCTAACCTCTCCTTAATATATTCAATGATCCAAACAAACTTTCGTCTTACTGCCCTTCCTGTTAGAAACCCAGGTGATGACATTCCGACAGTCCGTCTTAATGCAAAAAGGTTGAAACTTATTCTCATTTGCTACTTCCATCCCAAACACAACTGCATCCACTTCCGCAGCTTCCACTCCCCCCATTAAATTTGATTTTTTTTAATCGTTGCTGCAATCACAATACCCTTAATATTTCTTATAACCACCCCAAGGCCAGTTATCTGGTTGTCAATATCCACCGCTGCATCTGGTTGTCAATATCCACCGTTGCATCTGTGTTAATTGTGAAGGATATGGTAAAGATGTGGTAGCCTTTACCTCTCTCGCTTCATCAACTACAACCATAGTTTGGCATTTTACCCTTCTATATCCTGCAACTAATGCTTCTGCCTTCGCAATTAGACTGACACGCTCCTCTACTTTTCTTTCAAAATTAAACACATTTCTGGCATCCCAACAAACCCAACAAATTGCTACTGCCAACTCCATATCCCGCAACCCAAACTTCTCGCTCTCATACATTGGGATACTTAAAGGATCCATGTTAGCTGTAGTTTTCAACACCGTGATTGCTTCTTTAAACTGAGATAGCTTCTAGGCTTTAACTACTCGTTTACAATCAAATATAGCATGGTAAGTTGTTTCAACTTCACTTCCACAAATCTGACATCTGGGGTTTTGCAGAATTTTCCTCTTCCATAAGTTCTCCACAGTTGGTAGCCAGTCATTTGCTACCCTCCAATAAAATATCTTCAACTTGGCTAGTATATCCAATCCCCAAATTCTGTTCCAGAGTTTTGTCGAGCCTTCTAACGAACAAATGAGATCTAGGAACTTCTGTTTTAGAGCAATTTGGTATCCACTCTTGACTGAATATTCTCATTTTTTATCAAAATGCCACACTATTTAATTCATTTGTGGTCTTTTGGGTAGCCGAATCTTCAAAATCTCATATGCATCCATCTCTAAAAAATGAAGCCTAACCTTCTCTTCATCCCACTGATTACTAGAACTGATGAGCATTGAGACAGTTGCATCTTGTGGCAGACCAAAAGTTATTATCGCCTTAAAGGTGGAGGGCCTTGGTATCTAACCGTCCTGGTGAATGCTCATTTTATCCCTGTTTCCAATCCTCCATCGGGCCCATTGTAACAACACCTGCCTTCCCCATTTAATGCTTCTCCAGATAAAAGATGGATTGGACCCTAATTTTGCTTGTAGAAAGTCAGAATTTCTGAAATATCTTGCCTTCAATACTATGGATGTTAAGGATTCTGGATTTTACAGAACACGCCACCCTTGTTTGGCCACCAACGCATGGTTAAAGCTGGTCAAGTCTCTAAATCCCAGGCCCCCATCGACTTTGCATGACATAGCTTTTCCCACTTAGTCTAATGAATCATCTTCTTCTCGTTTGTCGATCCCTACCAAAACGAGGCAATAGACTTTTGGATGTCTTCACAAAGGCCTTGAGGAATCTTAAATTTACTCATTGCATAGGCGGGTATATCTTGGACTACAACTTTAATCAAAACTTCCTTACCTCCACAAGAAAAAAGTTTGCTCTACCAATTGGAAACTTTATTGCTCACTCTGAGCTTAATTTCATTGAAGAAACTACACTTGTTTTTCTCCACCATTGAGGGCAAACCCATATACTTTTCATGTCGAGAAACCACTTGTAATTGAAATATATATTTAATTAAATCCTTATGTCCAACTCTTTCTTTGCTACTGAACAACATGGAGCTTTTCTCGTAGTTAAATACCTGCCCAGAAGCTACAACATACTTATCAAAGATGGCTTTTAGATTCCTGCAGTCTGTCACATATGTTCGAGAGAATATGAGGCTATCATTAGCAAAACGAAGAGATTTTAAGATTATTACCAAAATGTATATCGTGGATCATTTTGTTAAGCTCTGCTTGTTGGAGGAGATTGCTGAATACCTATGTACACATGATAAATAAGTATGGGGATAGCGGATGACCTTGTCTCAATCCTCTACGGGGGCTAACCTATTGAGGTTTTGGGCGATGGGGCGCAGCGGAAGCGCCGGTCGGGCGAAATCGTATTTCAAAACTTTTTCAAAATACCGAATAAATTATTCAATATCTAATATGAATAATTTATTCATATTTCACCTTAACCTATTTATTCAATATCAAATATTGACATAAACATAGTTGAAACTTCGCGAAACTTTTACGAAAATCGATTTTCCGCAAAATGGCCTAAAACGCGTTTTTGACCGAACCGATTACTCGACACTTATGGAAACTGTCCAAGTCAGATCCAATAGTTTCGGGGCAGTTCATGGGCTGCCCGAACAGTGACAGATTCATTGTTTGGACAGCCGTCACTCGGTTGGCTCAAAATCCACCCGGTAACGCCGTTTTTGGCCGTTTTCGCTCATTTCAAGTCGGAAACACTTTCCGACAATTGTGCCAACTCCCAAAACAAATCCAAAATATTCATAAGACAACAATTTCATCACAAAATCAGATTTATTTCCAGGTCAAAACAGAAAATGAAATTGGCCAAAAATTCATGCTTTAATCCAATTTTCAACAAGATTAATCTAATTAATCCATCACCAAATGAGTTCCACCACATATGAACAACTCTAGAACCATTCTAGGCTATCTAAGAGTGGATCAATAACTCTAGAATGACAATAATTCATCAAATGAATAAATTAATTAAATTTGAAACTAATTACACTAATTACTTTTAAATCTACACTTCACACATGCTTATTCTTCCAATATCATCCATCAAAGCCAAAAGCCCCAAATTCTATAAGAAAAGCAACCCTAGAACAATTCTAAGAAACCAATAAATAAAATAAACTAATTTCAAGCTTGGGGTTTTTGAAGATTACCTATCACAATGTATACTTATCACTGACACTGGTTTGGGCCAATTTGGAAAATCCTCAAGGAAATTTTGAAGCCATTCGCTTATTCTGCTGTTTTATCGAATGCTATAAACTCTGATTCCATAGTAGACCGAGCAATACATGTTTACCTCGAGGATTTCCATGACACGGCTGCACCATCAAGTGTAAAAATAAATCCACTCGTAGATTTGGAATCCACTGTATCTGAAATCCAGTTAGCATCATTGTATCCCTCTAGAACATCATGATATCTCGTATAGTGTAGACCATATTTTGAAGTTTCTCTCAGATATCTCAAAACTCTTACTATAGCTTTCCAGTGATTATATCATGGATTGCTCGTATATCTTCTAAGCTTGTTTGCAGCTTGAGCGATATCAGGTAGTGTGCAATTTGTGAGATACATCAGACTTCTGATGATTCTCAAAAACTCTAATTGTGATACGGTTGAGCCAGATTTCTTCGATAAATGAAAAGTTAGGTCTACAGAAGTTCTAGCCATATTTAGATCTCCTTTATTATATTTTCTCAAGTATCTTCTCAACATAGTGAGTCTGAGATAATATATACCCCCTCTGATGTTCTGAAAATCTTAATTTCTAAGATTACATCAACTACTCCTAGATCTTTCATATCAAATTTGCTGGTCAATACTTTATTGGTAGACTAAATCATCTCATGATTACTACCAATTATCAGCATATCGTCTACGTAGGGACACACAATGACATATAATTTTTGAGTTGATTTGGTATATACATACTTATCACACTCATTGATTTTGAACCCTCTTAACAACATCTCTTTGTCAAATTTTTCATGCCATTGTTTAAGTGCTTATTTTAATCCGTGTAAGGATTTTACAAGTTTGCACATCTTCTATTCTTGTCTAGGAACATTGAAACCTTCTGGTTGTTCCATGTAAATCTCTTCATTTAGTTCACCATTTAAGAATGTCATCTTTCCATCCATTTGATGTATTTCAAGACCAAATATAGCTGCTATGGCTATGCGCATTATTATTGACGTGATACGAGTCACTGGTGAATATATATTAAAGTAATCAAGGCATTATTTTTGTTTATAACCTTTTATGACAAGTCTTTCCTTGTACTTATCTATTGATCCATCCGGTTTCATCTTCGGTTTGAATATCCATTTGTAGCTCAGTGGCTTACAACCTGGAGGAAGCTCAACCAACTCCCAAGTATAGTTTTGTAGGATGAAATCAATCTCACTGTTGATAACCTCTTTCCAGAAAGGTACCCCCGACTAAGACATTGCTTCTTTATAACTTTGAGGCTCATTTTTTTTAACAAATATGTCAGAAAATCGAGTCCAAATGACTTAGACGTCTAGCTCTTTTGCTACGTCCAGGTTCACTTTCCTCAACATTTTCATGTTGTTCCGAATCTTGGCCAAATTGATCACTGCCTTTAACATCATCAATAATTCTTTTGAAAGATTCTGTTATCTGTTTTTTCTTTACAAGGAAATGTCTATTCAAAAGAATGTCGCATTTCTTGACTCAATTATCATGTTCGGATTCATGTCAGGAATTTCAGACTTATGTACCAACAATCGATATGCACTATTATTGTGAGCATATCCAATGAATATACAATTAACAGTTTTGGGTCATATTATAATCTTATTAGGTTTAGGAACCAATAATTTGACAAGACACCCCCACACTTTCAGATATTTGTAGGAAGGTACGTGATCTTTCCACAATTCATATGGTGTCTTGTCCAATCTTCTGTGAGGTAGCTTGTTCAGAACGTAGTTTGCGGAAAGTAAGGCTTCTCCCCACAAGTTCTGGGGTAAACCAGAGCTTGTCAACATGTCGTTCATCATTTTCTTTAACGTTCGATTTTTGCGCTCATCAATCCTGTTTTGTTGAGGCAAATAAGGAACAGTAGTTTCAAGAATAAATTCCCTGATTGGAACAATATTCACCAAATGGTGACATATATTCACCACCTCTATCACTTCTGATTCTTTTGATTTTCTTTCCAAGTTGATTTTCAACTTCGTTCTTATAATGTATAAAGCTCTCTATAGCTTCACCTTTACTCCACAACAAATACACATAACAAAATCTTGTGCTATCATCGATAAAAGTGACAAAATACTTTTTACCGCCTATTGTTTGCACAACATTCATATCACACACATCAGAGTGTACAAGTTCTAAGGGTTTAGAACTTCGTTCTATGGAATGAAATGATACTCTATGCATTTTTGCTTCAACACATGCCTCACATTTATGTTGGTTTTCAATTGTAAATTAGGTATAAAATCCATGTTAATTAATTTACGCATTGTGTCATAATTAACTTGTCCTAACCTCTCATGCCGTACATTTTGTGACTCAATAATATAAACAGAAAATGTAGCTTTATTAATAGCACTGCCGATTGACAGTCATTACATTGAACTTGAAAAGACCCTCAGTGAGGTATCATTTTCCTACATAAACATCATTCTTGGTCAAAAAAACTTATCAAAAATAAATACAAGCTTGAAACCATTCTTGCTAAGGAGTGAACATGAAACCAAGTTCTTTTGAATATCAGGAACATGCAAGACATTCTTCAATGTAAGCTCTTTCCCAGATGTCATCTTCAGAACCATTGTGCCTTGTCCAACCACTCTAGAGGTAAAAGAGTTTCCCATTGTCAGATGATCGCCACCATCGAACTTCTGATGCGAGGAAAATATCTTGCTAATAGTATATATATAACGAGTAGCCATAGTGTCTACCCACTATTCTCTCGGATTTCCAACCAAGTTGGTTTCTGTTACAACTGCTGAGAGGTTCATTTCTGAGATCTCATCAGTTAGCTGCTCATCTTCAGTGACATATGCCTCATTTTTTTCTTTTTCTCGCCTTTATCCCGAGACTTCTTATTTCTGCCGTCCTTTGCCATGTGACCGTTTTTCCCACAAGTGTAGTACTTCCCCTTGAACTTCTTATTTGCTTGGGAAGAATTAGCTCCACCGTTTTTTTTCTTTTTTACTACCCTTTCCACATTCGATGAAGTTGGCCTTAGACTCCATAGTCTTGTAGCTGGCCTTCTTGGACTTCATGTTGTCCCATTCGATCCTCAATCGAACTCCAAGGTCTTCAAGACTCATCTGTTTCTTTTTATGTTTTATATAGCTCCTGAAGTCCTTCCATGATGGATGCAACTTTTCAATGATTGTGGCAACTTGAAACGTCTCACAAAGTTTCATTCATTCATCCAATATTTCATGAATGATCAATTGTAATTCACCCAACTGAGACATTATCGTTCTTGAATCTACCATTTTGCAGTCTAGGAACCTACCCACGATAAATTTCTTTTGCCCGACATCCTCGGTTTTGTATTTCTTCTCGAGAGATTCCCAGAAAATCTTCGCAGAAATCATACATTGGTACACATTGTACAAGGTATTGTCAAGTCATCCCAAGAGGTAGTTCTTGCACAAGAAGTCACCTGACAACCATGTCTCTTCTCGCAGTTGCTTGGCTGTTTCCGTTTCTCCCTCCACAGGACCCGAAGGATATTTGAGGTACTTAGTCAACTACAGCGTTGTCAGATAGAACAACATTTTGCTCTGCCATTGTTTAAAATTTTCTCCACCAAATTTTTCCGATTTTTCTCCATGAGCGACCGATACTGCGATATTTCTGTTAGCTATGTGTAACTTGAAAAACCAACAGTAATCAATAAGTCTACAAAAGACAAATTGCACAACAATCAAACAAATGATCTTATTTAAGTAATATACTAAGAATCCACTCATTGTTATATTGGACAGTTGTACTAAATAACACAAGTCCTTGAATTTACGACTAAAGTTATTTATGATAAGTAAATAAAGGAATATTCTCAGAGGACAAGGGGGTCCGGAGTAACCACTTAAATCCCTGCACACTTAGGCTCTTATTTCCTTTTGACAGAATATCATTTAAACACTTTCTCAATATGATATCTTAGACGTTCAAACTTAGTATTACACTTCAATTCACGATACGATAATAAATATGTGTAGATTTGTATGTGTGTATGTGTATAAATCAATCAAGCTTGGACGAAATTACGTGCGCAAGATTACACTTTTAATTCTCAACAAAGTATGCAACACACAATTAGATTTCAACTTTATCACTATGTGTATGCTTTTGATAATTGAACACCCTAATATTAACTTAAATCTATACTACCAAGTTTATCATAATACAATATATGATTTTACTAAGTTAACATTATGATAATATAAATTAATCTAAGTCTATTTTAATCTAAAAGTAATTCCAGGATTAATTTCGTTAGTGTCACATTCGTTTCTTCGTTCGAACAAAATTTTCCAATGAGTTCACGTTCGTGTTGCGTTCGTAAACGCGTTCGAACGGAGTGTTCCAGAGAGTTCACGTTCGTGTTGCGTTTGAAGACGCATTCGAACGTTCTTTGGCAGAAGACTAGCGTTCGAGTTGCGTTTGAATACGCGTTCGAACGAGACTACGAAAAATAGAATTTTTACCTACGTGTTCGTCGGGCGTTCGAACGCCCTTGCGTATTTTTCATGCACATAATACATTTTCCAGGAAAAGTGTATTAACACATGTAAATTGTCATCTAACAACACTTAAAGTTAATAAGTTCTTAAGATTGTGGTCATATATGTGTCATTAAACGAAATTAACATGCATCAAACAAATTAATTATCCATTATCATGCCAATATAAAACCAAAACCATAAAACTTAGAAAAACCTGAAAAAACTTGAAGATGATGATGAAACAGAATTCAAGTCGAGTTACATATGTCCTTAAGAACTTATTAGCCCCGCATCGGTGCTCTACGGATGGTTTTGTGGCTAAGGTTCTCCCAGAATCACTTAGATGCTTCTTGTTGAAGGGGCACTCCTTACACAAGAATTCGAACAAGGACAAATGGTGGAAACTCTCTTGACTTTAAATGATTTTCCTGGATAAGGAAGACTTGTATGTTTGTTTTCTATATCCTAAGAATGAACCCAAAGCCTCTTTAAATAGGCATGAAAGAGTGCATTTGAGGGTACCCTTTGGTTTGTGATGTGACCCTCCTAAGAGTTATACCCATTCCCTAATGCCTTATGAGGCCTTGAGTCCCATCATTTCATTTAAGAGGACATGTCTTTACATGTTTGTCTTTCCCATAAGGCACAATCCAAATGACATGACTCTCATACACTCATACTATATATTTAGAGAATTTATTACATATAATGAGTATATTATGTATTTGTATCTAGAACGACGCATGAGTGAACTCTTGCTTGGTGATGTCTCCAATGGCGGAGGGCTCCTTCAAAACGATTGAGTGACTGGGCTTCTGTTGAATAATTGAAAATAGACACTCAATAAGAGTGAGAAACACAAAGAGTCAAAAAGACTTTATAATATCACTTTCATTCTAGATTCCCACCATCGGCGGGAGAGAAACTGGAAGGAGACTTTACAAATACAACAATGGCTTTTTTTATTTAATTACTGGGCAGGACTTTTTATGTTAAAATGTAGGATTTATTATAATTTTTTCATTCGCAATTTTGATTCGATCTTTTTAATTATGACAAAAATTATGTCGTGGACTCGTGGTCCTAAATTTTTTATACATTACTATTTTTCCCCTAACCCCGATCCCATTCTGCCAGCCAATAGGAACCTATATGTTATAAATTTAAAAAAAAAACTATATCCTATTGAAGAATACATATGTAAACAAGAAAGGTCTCTCCCATAATACCCCTGGCCCTTAAAATAAATTTCTTTTTTATTAATTTATTTAACACTATTTATGTATGATGAAAAATATTGTACTCTTATCTGAAAAATTATTACTGCCATAAAAGAGAACATTTTCTATTATATATAAGTAATGTTAAATAAATTAATAAAGAATTAAAAGAGATCAAATAAATAAAGAAACATAAAATGAATAACGATAAATAAAAAATATATAAGATTTATTAAAAAGTAAAAAGAATAAATAAATAAAGACTATTAAATAAGTAAAAGAAAAAAATTTAAATATAAAAAATAAATGAGAATAAAATAAAATAAAATAAAAAACTAAAATAAAATAATAAAATAATTAAGATATAAGGAAATAAAATAATTAAATAAAAAGTAATTTACTTAAAGGGGTATTATTGTCATTTTAGAGGGAGAAGGGGGAAATCAATTTTCATAAACCAAATACGGAAACCAAAACTTAGTCACGTCACTAGGGGAACTTAACTAGGGGGCAGAAAAGTTCGAAGCCCGGCCCGGCCCGGCAAGTTCGGGGTGGAAAAAGTCAGGGTCGGGCCTTAAAATTAAAGCCCGGTTAGGGCTCGGGCCCGGCCCAAAAAAAAAAATATATATATATATATTTGTATCATTTTTATTTGTTTTTAGCATTTAAATTGTTAATTTATCAATGAAACTTGTGATTTATTTATAAATTGTGTTTGTATATAGTGTAAATATATTTTATATTTGTATATTTTTAAATTTTTAAATTCGGGCCCAAAAAAAAGCCCGGGCCCGAGCCCGGCCCGGACTTTTTTTTGTTGGCCGGGCTCGGGCCGGGCTTGTCAAAGCCCGGGCCCGGTCTGGCCCGTTGCCACCCTTAAACTTAACATATCATCCATTACGTGTCATCGTAGTATTGGACACATTATTTGATAAGATGCGTGTAAGCTGGCCCAAACACCCCGATTATAAAAAATAATAATAATAATAAAAAAATCTGATACTGTTGTACTGACCCGCATCAGAGCGTCACTCCATTTCATTTCACATCTCTCAATCGTGCTAAACATACAATAACAATACACAGCTGCAGTGGGTCTCACTTTCTCTCTCTAAATAAACCAAAGCCGCCAATTATTATTATTACTTCACTGAGAGAAATTATAATCAATTTCAATGGCGTTCTCTTCGACGATGTCGTCGCGTATCGTTCACTCTCCAGCCGCATTGGCTTATCAATCAAAGCTCAATAACAACATCAGCAACAGCAGTAATGGGATCTTTCATAGCCGCTCCTTTTCTCCGCTTCCTTCCATTTCTAGGTATATACGGGTTCATTTTTGAAATTTGAATTAATTTGGAGGCCGCGATTGTTGTTGTCTATTTTAAAATTTGACGTAAACGTGAGTTAAAACGCGTTTTGGTACTCATTTTGCTGGCTCTGTATTTGATTGTTCTTTGATTGAATGGTGTTTTGTGTATGTAACTAACTGTGTTTTTTTTATGCTTCATTTTTTTTTTTGTTATTTTAATTTTGAGATTTTTTTTTTGGGGGTATTTGTTGGGTGTTTGGAAGTGCTTTTACCCATTTTTTGGTAGAAATGGACAAGTCACTACTCACTAGGGTATGGGTGGTTTTTTTAGAAAGCAGTTTGTTGATGGTGATTTACTGACCCAAGAAGAGCCGAAGTATGAAGAAGGGTATAGAAGAGATTTTCACTTTCCTAATAAAGGACCCAGACCCAAGAGACATAGACATCCGGCCCGACAAGAAGATCATAATTAGTTTGCACTTGATGACCGACCCGAAGTGGAAAGATGTTCAGGGAATATGAGGGGAGTAAAGGTCTCAGCACCGACCCGACCTCGTGGGACAGGTCGATCATCTCAATTTACTGGCCCGAGGAAGTCGGTCAAGGTAATGGTATTGTGTTCAAGTTTAGATGACGTAAGCCCTACATGAGAATTTGTAGCTTCTAAAAGGTCTGATGGGATAGAAGTAGGCTAGCGGTTGATGGGACGGAGCAGGGCTGCGAGCTTATTGACTGACACTGTGGCATAGTGTATAGCAGTTACCAAAAGTAGCATGATTTAATGAGATTTAGGTGGCAGAGAGTAGTTGTGTCAGATGACAGGTTGTAGAGGTGTCAGGCGGCTGGGCTATAATCCGTAGGGTAATTGGGGAAGAGAACCTAGGCAATAATGGCTTAGCAACGTGGCGGACGTCACGAGTTGGTGTAACAGTGGAATTGAACCTGGTATATAAAGAGGTTGAGAGTTCATTGTAAAGGGTTGGTAAATTGTTTTCTAGCAAATGATAGTTATTTCTTCACTTGTAAAAGAGAGAAAAGAGTTCTGAGCTAGAGAGAGAAAAAGAGGTCGGTCAGACCCGAAGTGGTAATAAATATTTCATTTTTCTTGTGCACGTGAACGTAGGTTGGATCCATTTCGCCGAACCACGTTAAACCCTTTGTTTTGTCTGTGTGACTTCTTATCTTTTGACAAGTTTGCATCAGTGTTTAAAAAAACGTATTGAGGCGCTGAATCGCCGCCTCTCGGGGTCGGCGCGTCAAGGCGGCCGCCTTATTCGCCTTTCACCATTTTTACCGCCTTTCACCGCTGAGGCGGCCGCCTCACATTCAGCATTTAAATTTTTTTTTTTTTAATCCAACCAAAACGACGACGTTTTGGCGTCTTTATAAAAAAAAAAGAATCAGCGTCTCTTGATTGCGTCTTTGATTTAGGGTTTCTCAACTTCGTCTCTTACCTTCCTCATCTCTCAGCATCAGCGTCTCTTCTTTGTCGTTGGTTTGCGTCTGCTTTGTCGTTGGTTTGCGTCTGCTTTGCATCCTCAGCTCGGTTCCTGTCTGTCGGCTCTGTCTCTGCTTTTCGTGTATCAACATCATCTCTAATCTTCAAGAATACCAGTTCCATTCGAAGGTTAATACCTCATTTGTATTTGATTCAAATGTTGTTTGGCTTAATTTTATCGTTAGTTTGTTAAAAAAATGCATTTTTTAAGGAAATGAATTATGTCTTCGTGTGACAATTAAAAATTAAATTAAAAATGCTAGAATGAATTATGTCTTCGTGTGGTTTTTAACTAAATGAATTATATATTTTCACTTTGATGTCTAAAGTTGCGGCTCTGTTTTTGCTTGGCTATGAATTATAAAGAAATGAATATATTTTGGATTATTTTTCCGATTTTCGGATCGAGGCGCCCGCCTCATCGCCTCGAAGAGGTCCGCCTCGCGCCTCAATGGTCGGCCGCCTCGAGGCGCCGCCACGTGTTTTTAAACATTGGTTTGCATTCGGTTCCCTACAAAACCAAACAAATTCACAGTTGATGCCTTGATGGAGATTTGTTTGAGGAGTGATTTTCCCGAATTACCCCTGAAACGAAAAACAGCCGTCAACAGTTGGCGCTGTCTGTGGAGAACAGTACAAGAATCAGCAAACACACTAAGGCGATGTCAGCATTGGCAGGAGACGGGAACCATAGATCTTCAGAGGCTTCGGCGACGGAGTGGATGGAGAAAATGGAAGAAACCATGTGATGTGAGAGAGAAAATGCTCAAAGGAAAGGGAAGCAACTCAAACCTTCATGAAGGTCATGATGGAGAAGTTGGAAAAGAAGGCGGGAGAAAAAGGGGAAGCGGGCCCCAGCCAAAGGCGAAGAGAGACAACAAGAGGGCAAAAACCTATATTCATAATAGCGGGGGGGGGGGGGGGGATATTGGCCGGGGATTCGAACCGAGCAAGAAAGAACTATTGCCGGATTAAAGGCTCAGAGATTCTGACGACGGAAGGGGCCCCGAGGATCCAAAAGGCTAGACTGGTGCCCATAATGTTCACTGAGGAAGATGCCCAAGGGCCTACCCCAATGATAATGCGCTAATAATTAGGGCCAATATCGGCTGGGCTGAGGTAGATAGGATATTGGTAGATCCCGGGAGCGCAGTGGATATTATCGCCAAGGAAGCTCTAGATGATTTGAGCGTGGAGTACACCACTTTGACCCGGGACGCGACACCATTGTACGGGTTTGGGGGAGCAACCGTAGTCTCGCTGGGTCGGATACAATTGGCTATTACTATTGGGACGGCTCCCCACACCCGGATCGTTATGATGGATTTTACCGTATATTGCATGAGCAGCTATCAGGTGATCTTTGCATAACAGTTGGAGTCAAGGATGTGGTGGTGAAGGGCGATTCCCAATTGGCCGTTCAGCAACTGAATGGTGAATTCCAGGCAAGGGAGCCGAACATGATTGCTTATCAGGTCGAGGTGAAGAAGCTAGTTGAAGGAATGGGGAATGTAGTGTTCGAGCAGGTCGGACGAGAGAACAACCAGCAGGCAGACTTGCTGGCTCGGCTTGCATCATCCATCAAATTAAAAATTCCCCGGACCATTCCGTTGGGATGCTTGCAATCAAGAAGTGTTGGGATGTCGGACGTAATGGAGATAGATGCCGAGAGAGGGGGCATCATGGATCCGATCAAGAAGTACTTAGAGACGGGGGATGTGCCCAAGGGGAAGAAAGAGGCAAGGAAGCTGAAATATTGGAGTGCAAGATTTTGCTTGATAGATGGGGTACTATACCGAAGGGGGTACACGACGCCATACTTAAGGTGTCTGGGACCCGAGGAGGCAGATTATGTGCTTAGAGAAATTCATGAGGGAATCTGTGAAAGCTATGGTGGAGGTCAGTCAATCGCTCACAAGGCACTGAGGCAAGGTTTCTTCTGGCCGACGATGCACCAGGACGGGGCCAGGGTTGCCGGGGCATGTGATGGATGTCAGAGGAATGCCAACATACCTCACTAGCACCCCGAGCAGTTGACCACATTATCCAGTTCTTGGCCGTTTGCCTAGTGGGGGATAAATATCATTGGGCCGATGCCCACGGGTCGGGGTCAAGCCAATTTCACCATAGTTGCAATCGATTACTTCACCAAGTGGGTGGAAGCTGAACAGTTGTCCACGAATACTGAAAAGAAGGCAACAAATTTTGTCAGGAAGAATATTGTGTGCTGATGCGGGATCCCCCGGGCTATCATCACAGACAATGGGAAGCAGTTTGATAGTAAGAGTTTCAGTAAGCTTTGTGGGGACCTCCAGATTGCATTGAGGTTCGCCTCGCCTGCTCATCCGAAATCCCATGGGCAAGTAGAAGCAATGAATAAAACCATCAAGAGCAACTTGAAAGCAAGACTCGGGTCCTGCAAGGATCTGTGGGTTGAGGAGCTACCAGAGGTTTTGTGAGCATATCGGATGACCTACAATGACTTCACTGGGGAAACCCCTTTCTCTTTGGCTTATGGATGTGCAGTAGTTATTCCGACAGAGATCAGGGTAGCCACCCACCAGGTGTAGCATTTTGAGGAAAGACAAAATGACGAACTTATCAAGCACCACTTGACTTGATAGAAGAAAAAAGGGAGAGGTCGGCAATCAAAATGGCGGTGTGTCAGCAAAAGATGGCGCGTTTCTACAATAAGGGGGTTCGGAAACTGTCCTTCCTCCTCGGTGACTTAGTTTTGCGACGGGTCACCTTGAATACAAGGAAGCCCGATGATGGTTCATTAGGAGCCAAATGGGAAGGACCTTAATGTTGGGATTTTAGCGCGGGCGCAGCGGAAGCGTGCGGTTCGGGCGAAATCGTCACTTTAAAAGTTTTAAAGTTACCGAATAAATTATTCAATATCCAATATGAATAATTCATTCATATTTCACCTAAACATATTTATTCGATATCAAATAACGACATAATTAGGTTAGAAACATCGCAAAACTTTTACGAAAACGTTTTCCGCAAAATGGCATAAAACACGCTTTTGTTTGAACCGACCACCCAATACACACGGGGGTTGCCCAGGTCAGCCCCAATAGTACTTGGGTAGTTCATGACCCGAGAAGAGCTGAAGTATGAAGAAGGGTATAAAAGAGATTTCCACTTCCCGAACAAGGGGCCCAAGCCCAAGAGGCATAGGGATCCAACCCGACAAGAAGATCAAAATTAGTTTGCACTTGATGACCTACCCGAGGTGGAAAGATGTTACGGGAATATGAGAGGAGTAGAGGTCTCAGCATCGACCCGATTGAGTGGGACAGATCGATCATTGTAGTGGACCATCTCACTTTACTGGCACGAGGAGGTAGGTCGGGGTAATGGCATTATGTTCAAGTTTAGATGACGTAAGCCCTACATGAGAACTTGTAACTTCCAAAAGGTCTAATGGGATAGAAATAGGCCAGCGGCTAGGGCTGCGAGCTTATTGACTGACACACGCAATCGCTTGGGAGCAGTTAGAGTACAAGCTGACACTGTGGCATAACGTATAACAGTTACCAAAAGTAGCATGGTTTAATGAGATTTAGGTGGCAAAGAGTAGTTGTGTCAGATGGCAGGTCCTAAAGGTGTTAGACGACTGGGTTAAAATCCATAGGGTAATTGGGGAAGAGAGCTTAGGCAATTATGGCTTAGCAACATGGCGGACGTCACGAGTTGGTGTAATAGTGGGATTGGACCTAGTATATAAAGGGGTTGAGAGTTCATTATAAAGGGTTGGTCAATTGTTTTCTAGCAAAGGATAGTTATTTCTTCACTTGTAAAAGAGAGAAAAGAGTTATGCATTAGAGAGAGAAAAAGATGTCGGTCAGAACCGAGGTGATAATAAAGATTTCATTTTTCTTGTGCCCGTGGACGTAGGTTGGATCCATTCCGCCGAATCACGTTAAACCCTTTGTTTTGTCTGTGTGACTCCTTATCTTTTGCCAAGTTTGCATTTGGTTCCCGACAAAACCAAACAAATTCACAGTCGATAGAGGTTTGTTCGAGGAGTGATTTTCCCGAATTACCCCTGAAACGAAAAACAACTGTCAACACAGTTTAAACTGGTTTATGAGTTACATAAGCATTTGATGTGCTTTGACAGGAAGCGCTTTTATTCTGGAGTGCTTTTTAATATTTGTTTTTATTCATTATTTTTTTTTTCTTTGGCTATGCTTCTGGTAAGTGCTTTTTTTGTCTATTTTTGGTGGGATGGGCAAATAGCTTTCAGGAGAAAAATGATCACTGACACTAGCTATGGTTTTCGAAAAGTGACTTGAAAGTGTTTTTTTTTTTTGAGAAGTGCTTTATGAGTTGCAAAAGCATCGGGTATGCTTTAACAAGAAGCTTTTTTTTTTTTTTTTTTATTTGTGTATTTTTATTTTTCATGTTTACGTAATTACATATTAATTGGTATTCTAAGGGGAAAGGGCCTGGCAGCTAAGCTCGTTCTATGTATAGTTTCAAAAGCAGCGACATGGAGTTCATATTTGATTTTTTTAAAAACATTTCTTGAGGGTTTAAAGGTCAATACATTATTTTACTTCATCTTTATGTTTCATGGTTCAGATTGAGTTCCGTTTCTCAGAGGAGAAAAAAGGAGTCTTCAACTATGCGCATATTGGCTTCGATTTCAGGTCCATTAGCATTTCTATTTATTGTCAAAGTCTATTAAACTTGTTACTATCTTGTAATTGGCAATTATAGGTTGAGTTGAGTCCATCTTTGCTTTTATTCTATATGTTTTCAGATATTTCAGTCGAAAAATCAACCGAAGAAGCTCACATTCCCAACAGAGAAACATGGTCTGTTCATAAGTTTGGTGGCACATGCGTCGGAAGCTCCCAAAGAATAAAAAATGTTGCAGAGATAATTATTAATGATGCTACGGAGCGGAAGTTGGTTGTCGTGTCAGCTATGTCAAAAGTGACAGATATGATGTATGACCTCATCTACAAGGCTCAGTCACGAGATGATTCCTACG
The DNA here is from genome assembly GCA_019454045.1 of Zanthoxylum bungeanum. Lineage (NCBI taxonomy): Eukaryota > Viridiplantae > Streptophyta > Magnoliopsida > Sapindales > Rutaceae > Zanthoxylum > Zanthoxylum bungeanum. Next base: position 287,340 of record SKCR01028653.1, read on the forward strand.
TATCTGCTCTGGATGCTGTTTTTGAAAAGCACCAAATAACAGCACATGATCTACTTGATGGAGATGAACTTGCTGGTTTTTTGTCTCGGTTGCACCATGACATTAACAACCTCAAAGCAATGCTTCGTGCTATATACATAGGTAATAGAGTGCTCACTTGATGCATATTCATGGGATTTATGGCGGAGGAAATAGTGTTTCAGTTTGTATGTATCTGTATTTACTATTAGTGATAAAGTAATGTACACTTTAACTGTTTGATATTTGCGTCTGTATAATTTATACCTCCAAAATGAATTTTCTTTACTTATTTCAACCTTTTTATTTAATAAAAACAATGGCATATAGCTTTAACCATTTGAAATTTAAGTTTCCATTCTAAGCTATACAAATCATGATATTCAATTGAGTAACTACTTCAATGTTGGTTATAAGTTAACCTTTATCTTCATTTTGCTATATTTTTAGGTGAGGACTTGTGTATTATATCTCTTGAGTTTGAGTTCATCATGGCTGTCATATGAGTTCCTCAGATCAACATATGATTTCTTGTCATATGTGGATTGTGATTAATAATTGTCTTTTCTTATTGATATAAGACATTGATTTTTTCCCCTTGTTTTATGATGGGACTTCTATGGCCTTTGCTGCCATCAACCTTTTTCTTTACTGGGTCGAACTTGATATCATAGTTTAATCTCCATCTGAGGCGTGCCTAGAGGAGCCGCTGAGCGTCGAGGCTGTCGTCTCAGACTGAGTTTTCAACAAGCCCACTTCAAAGGCCTGATGTGGCCCGCCTCATGACGCCTCGACCCGAAAGTCTTAAAATTATTATTTTTTAAAAAATAAAAAAAATATATAAAGGAGCTGAAAGTCAGGACAAAGAGTCTCCTACTTGAGCATTTTATAGACTAAAAAACTACAAAAAATAAAATTTTCAATTTTGAAATCCTAACCGGAAGTGTTATTAACTGTGTTGACATGGTAGCTCCACCCTAATACTTTGTCAAAAATGGCAAAATAATTATTATTTTTAAAAATAACCAACGTTTATTATTATATTTATTTATTAGTTATTATTTCTAATTAATAAATTTATTTATGATAGGAATTATATATGATGATGATTTTTTGGAGGATGACACTTTAGACCCACATTTCATGGTATTAGACACAAATAATAGTCTATTTAGAGATTAACGATCATTTTATTTCATGAACCTATTTTGCTATGTTTCATTTTGTTTAATTTTGATGGATACTTTTATGTTTAGTTGATATGGATTTGTTGTGGATGATTTATTTTGATGCTTTTAGTTTTTCTCGTGTTCGGATTGAGGTTGTCGCTTCGAGGCTGCCCGCTTCGCCTCACACGGGGGACTGCCTCGCACCGCATACTGAGTTTTCGAACCTTGTTTGCTATATGGATTTAGTCTTTTATTTAACAATTTGTTGTAAACCGTCAGTCACCGATTTTATATTTTTGCAGCTGGCCATGCTACAGAATCATTTTCAGATTTTGTTGCCGGACACGGAGAGTTGTGGTCTGCTCAGATGTTAGCAGCTGTTGTCAGAAAGGTACAGTGGTTATTTGCTATTTGTTGTTGAAAATATTTAGATGATGGTGGCATACTTGCCCGACTGCCATCATACTTAGTATGAACAGTTTTTTGAAATTGCCCTTAATTCATGACTTTCACTTTTTCTTGTTGGTGGGTCACTGGACCCTTCGGAAGCTACAGAACTTGGAGATCCCTGGACCTTATTTAAAAAAATAGGATTTCGAATACGAAGCTTTAGCGCCGAAAGGCCTTACATTTTTCCTTGATGAATTGTAAGATAAAAGCAGTGTTCTAAAATGCGCTAGGCGCTAGTCGGGCGGCGATCCAGCGCCTAGAGCGCCTAGTCGGGGCCTAGACGGTTAATCGGAAATTGAGAATTTCTATAATTAGGTTTAAGATTTGGTATGATTTGAAGAAATCAATCATAGATAAATGTTATTTGAGTAATGGCTAATATTCATAAATGGTCAATTTGATGAGAAACTAACAAAAATATAAAAAAGATTAGATTTTTGAAATTGGGATTTATGCTCTAAATTGAGATTTTTTTCAAATTGATGAGTTAGAGAGTTAATTTTGTAAAATTAACGTTAGGGTTAGGATTGAGGTGTGAAATTCGGCCGGAAAAAGCAATTAATTTCGAATTTTGCGTCGGTCAACCGCCGTTGACCGATGAATTTGCGACAAGCGTCTGGCCCCAACGATTTGGGGCCAGGCGGGGCGGCCATTGGCCGCTGAACCTATACGCGCCGCCTAGGCGTGCCTAGGCGGGGTGTTTTAGAACGCTGGATAAAAGGGGCCTCTTTTATTAATTGCATCAATTTTTTTATAATTATCGGACCCATCTTAGTATTTTGATTACTTTTATTGATAGAACTTTTGGGCTGGCCACCTATAACTTCTAGAAGATATTTGAACTAACATATTATTTTTCGGTGCAGACTGGCATTGATTGCAAATGGATGGATACAAGGGAAGTCATTATTGTAAATCCAACTAGCTCTAATCAAGTTGATCCGGATTTCTCGGAATCTGGAAAAAGACTTGAGAAATGGTTTTCTCAGAGTCCATCAAAGACAATAATTGCAACTGGTTTTATAGCCAGCACACCTGATAATATTCCCACAACTTTGAAGAGGGATGGAAGTGACTTCTCCGCAGCTATTATGGGAGCTCTACTTAGGGCTTGTCAAGTCACAATTTGGACAGATGTGGATGGAGTTTACAGTGCTGACCCAAGAAAAGGTTTGTATAGAGCGTTATATGTATGCCTCATGATTCTGCAGTCTCCTAATTGGTCATTTCCATTTTCACAAGATTGTCAATATTTTTGTATATAGCAAATTCACTGCAATTTGTGGGATTCTTGATTAGAATTTCAATGGATCATAACTTTGATGTTCTTGTAACTCAAATTTCTGCAGTTAGTGAAGCTGTGATTCTGAGGACACTGTCTTATCCAGAAGCCTGGGAAATGGTGAATTGACCACTATTATGCCTGTTGAAGTTGTGCAGGATTTTGGGCTTATGTTTCTTACACTAAATTCATGTGTATTTGCAGTCATATTTTGGAGCAAATGTCTTGCACCCTCGAACCATTATCCCAGTTATGCGATATGACATTCCAATTGTGATAAGGAACATTTTCAACCTCTCTGCACCTGGAACAACGATATGTCGGCCTCCTGTTGCTGGAAATGAAGATGACCAAAGCGTGGACTCTCCTGTAAAAGGGTTTGCAACAATAGACAATTTGGCTCTTGTAAATGTGGAGGGGTGAGCTGCCTGTTTCAATTTCAGCTGTATGATTTTTTTGGCTTATGAATTTTAGCGATTTTATATCTGCCTACGTTATTTTTATTTTTATTTTGGCAGTACTGGAATGGCTGGTGTTCCTGGTACTGCAAATGCGATTTTTGGTGCAGTGAAAGATGTCGGAGCTAATGTCATCATGATATCCCAGGTATATTTGTCCTCTGATTTCAATCCAAGGGAGATTCTTACTTAGACACATGCTCAGTGATTGATTATGATGTAGGCCAGTAGTGAGCATTCTGTGTGCTTTGCTGTACCCGAAAAGGAAGTAAAATCTGTTGCTGAGGCACTGGAGTCTAGATTTCGTGAAGCTTTGAATGCCGGACGCCTTTCCCAGGTATGTTTGTCATTTTGGTTATTCATTTGGACTCGATAATTTGACAATATATGAACCAATACTATTTAAGTCATATATTGTGCTGCAGTTGGTTATCTGGTTGTCCCTTAATATTATGTGCCGTGGTTCTAATATAGTAATGTTTTATTTAACTTCCTCTTGTTATCATTCCTTTTTTTCCCCATAAGACTTGGACTTGATGTGTAAATATGCATCCTGCTACTTGATAAATATATCAAGACTCTGGAGTATTGCTGAAATCTAATTGTTAAGCTATTTGCTTCTTTACATGACAGTTTAAAGTATGAAATCATCAGAAAATTCCTGTGTGGTGCAATAATTGAAAGCTAAGGCAATTATTGTCTCCAGGATTGTCGTAGTCCAAATTCTTAGCAGCTTGTTTCTGTGCTATGATTAGGAGCTCTGTTTTCAAATAATTCTTTCCAGTAATTATATTCATGCTCCATTTATGCTAAGTTCTAGACAAAGTCTATTTTTGTATTTCAATTATATCTCAAGATAACTCTTCTTAGGTGGCAATCATTCCAAACTGTAGCATTCTAGCAGCAGTTGGCCAGAAAATGGCGAGTACTCCTGGTGTTAGTGCCACTCTTTTCAATGCTCTGGCCAAGGTAAAAATATCATCTCTTTATAAAAGAATGTTGTAGTCCACTCAATCTCTTAATTATGCGTTGAATTTTAATCTCTACTCGTCTGTTTGATGAGTGTTTGATGAATTAATAATGCAGGCTAATATCAACATTCGTGCTATAGCTCAAGGTTGCTCTGAGTATAATATTACTGTAGTACTTAAGCGTGAGGATTGCATTAGGGCTTTGAGGGCTGTCCACTCAAGGTTTTATCTTTCAAGAACCACTATAGCAATGGGGATTATTGGCCCTGGATTGATAGGTGCTACATTACTTGACCAGCTCAGGGATCAGGTACAGTATTAGATAGTTCTTCTCCTTCGGTTTATATGTTAGCATCTATTAAATGATCAATGTTTTGAGTTTGAAATTATATAGAGTTTCTAATCTTTGTTAATGCTTCTTGTTCTTGTTCTTCTTTTATTCTTTTATTTTTATTTTTTAATTTTTGGCTTATAAGTTAGCTTCTATTAAACAATCAATGTAAGTAAATTCAAGGACATCTACATGTCTTCTAAAAAAAGGACATCTAAATGTAAACAGTGGTAATACTGTTGGTTTGTATTGCATTAAAGAACTCTATTTTAGACATTAATACAATACATCTGTTCTTCGTTAGACAAACTAAGGAGAGCTAATTGAGATGACTTGGCGGGCAGTAGCCATTAAGTGAGGGGATTCGTTAATCTGGTTGGCATATTGGTATCTTTCCTTAAAGGGAAATTATTATCTATCCTCCAGAAAATTAGATGATGTTAAACAAAAAACACTCAGTTTTGAGAAAATGACATATGTACCCCCAAAGTTATTAAAAATGGAATATTTTCCACCCAAAATTAGGTGTTTTTTCGAACATTAGTTAAATTTCGGGTGGATAGATGATAAAACCTCCACAAAAGTTATTAAATTTTGGGTGGTAAAAGACCCATTTTTAATAATTTTGGGTGCACATATGATATTTACTCAAAACTGAGTTTTTTTTCGAATATTGACTAATTTTGGAGTGGATAGATGATAATTCCATTTCTTAAAATATAGCAACTCAATTTGACATTATGAAATTTATTCGTTAATTGTAAATCAAAATTTTCTTTCTTAATTGGTACCTGAACAAGTTTTGAAATTTCTGTTTCTCTGGCAGGCAGCAGTCCTTAAGGAAGAGTTTAACATTGACTTGCGGGTCATGGGAATCACTGGCTCAAGGACAATGCTCTTGAGTGACACGTAAGTTATAAGCTTTATTTGAGTATTCATAGTGCTTGATATCACAGCATCAGATGGTGTTAAACAATACGTGGAAACCCTGCTAAACATAAACATAACTGTTATTTGTACTAAAAAAATTTGTTCATATGATTACTTTTTGTTGGGAGCCTCAGCTCCGTGGGGGTTCGATAGCCAGTAATATGAAGTGTTAATGTGTTCTATAAGATGGTAACATGGATTCCATCTTTGACACCTTGGCTATGACTGTTTTGTTTTTAATAAGAAACAACAGTTCTATCAGAAATAGGGAGAAGTACAATGTAATAAAAGAGCGATCAACAGTCCATCCTATGCTCCGGTAATTATATCAAAGAAAACAATACATCAAGTGAAAGAAAGAAGAAACTCGGTCTTAAATAACACTCTTCCAATTCCTAGTAAGAGAGAATATGTCTTCAACACAGTTGACACTGGAAACTATAATGAAGTGAAATTCATTATTCTGCTTTCACAAACTGATCTGTTATTTCTTAAAAAAATTCTACTTTTTTCTTTCACTCCCCATAACAATACTTTGAATTGTTAACTGCCATGAAATTATCCCCTCATTGTCTTCTAGAATCCTCCAAACTTTCTTGGAAAGTATAATAAACCGAACTTCAATGGCCATTACCCATATGCTTTCCATAGATTATGACCAATAACTTTTTTGTATTTGGGGCACATTCGAGTTGTATAATGTTCGGGGCCCTGATAACCTTTTTTTTTCATCCTTTTTCCTTGGTTTAAATAAAGTGTAAAGCCTCCTTTTTCTCTTTTAATAAATGCCGGGACTTATTAGTGAATGAACAACACAAGCATGCTTTTTCATTAATTGTAAGCATATTTTTCTGAAATGGGGTCAAAATGGCTGCTAACAGTTGGTCTCGTTAATAATCATTGTAGGGGAATTGACTTGTTGACATGGAGAGAGCTTCTAAAGGAGAAAGGAGAAGTGGCTGACCTGGAGAAATTTACTCAATTTGTGCATGGAAATCATTTTATCCCAAATACAGTCTTGGTCGACTGTACCGCAGACTCTAATGTTGCCAGCTGTTACCATGATTGGTTGCGGAGAGGAATTCATGTGATCACCCCAAACAAAAAGGCAAATTCTGGACCCCTGGATCAGGTAATGAAATTTTGTGTCTTTGGGATACGATCATTCATTCATCATCATAGTGATATAGAAGTCTGTTAGTCAGTGTTCTAAAATGCGCTAAGCGCTAGTCGGGTGGCGACCTAGCGCTGAACGCCTAGGGCGCCTAGGAAATTAATCGGAAATAGATAATTATCATAATTAGGTTTAAGATTTGGTGTGATTTTGATAAATTAATTATAGGGAAATGTTGTAATGAGTAAGATTTATAGAGGGTCAATTTGATGAGAAAGTAACAAAAATTGAAGAAATTAGGGTTTATGTTTCAAATTAGGGTTTTTTGAAATTGACGAGTTAGAGAGTTAGTTTTGTAAAATTAAGGTTAGGGTGTAAATCCGGCTGGAAAACTTCAATTTCAAATTCTGAGTGTTGACCGTCGATTTTTGTGGCCAAAATTTGCCCGAATGGGCAGAAAATGCCGCCCATTCTGACGAGTGCCTGGCCCCAACGATTTGGGGTCAGGCTATGGCCACCGAGCCTAAACGTGTCACTAGCCCGCACATTTTAGAACAACGCTCTTGGTTAGTGTTACTCTTTTTGGGGAAATGTACAATTTTCAAGATTTTGGAAATAAACCTGCGCGACAGATACATCTTCTTGACGCTCATATCAACCTACTGCTGGGGCGTTTTTGATGAACTATATATCCTTGTCCACATTACCGTTAATTTAGACAAGGACAATTTTTATGACGTAGTAATAGTTCTTTTATTCAATTATTCACCCTGTTGAATTTTTTCTGATCCTCCTGTTGGGAGATTTATTGATTTCTGTGTAAATCCAGTATTTAAAGCTGAGAGCTCTTCAACGGAAATCCTACACACATTACTTCTATGAAGCAACTGTTGGAGCTGGTCTTCCAATTATCAGCACATTAAGGGGTCTGCTTGAAACCGGGGACAAGATATTGCGCATTGAAGGCATTTTCAGGTTGATCTATGTACTGGTTCATTTCGCAAATAACCCATGTGGAGGAAAAAGATGAAATATTAATATGTTTGTGTAGCACTGAAATTATTTTTCCTTGAGCTACATCATGCATCTTCTGACACAGGCCTTCACCTGCGTGTTTTTTTGTTGCAGTGGGACTTTGAGTTATCTTTTTAACAACTTTGCAGGCACAAGATCATTCAGTGAGGTAGTGGCGGAAGCAAAAGAAGCTGGTTATACTGAACCTGATCCAAGAGATGATCTATCTGGAACAGATGTTGCCAGAAAGGTATGTGTGCAGTAATTTGTTATGTTATTTAAAGGGCGCAACAATTCTGTGTTTGTAATTGACATAATGTTGGTGAATGAGCTTGGTAGCCTTTATGTCAAATTTTTATAATCAGTCGTTATGGAGTGGCAAACATCACTGCTTTGCAAATCTGGTCCCCGTCAAATTGTTGCGGCCGGCTATTTCCAATTAACGTGCAGCATATATGAAGGCATGTCATACATTTTGAATGGGCAGAGAAACTGACTACAACTGTTGATGATTCCATATCCATTTTCAATTTATTCCCATGGCTCAATGCTGAATGCAAGTGGACAGGAATCAGACTAAAAAGACTTTCTTTCTGCAGGTTATAATTCTTGCCCGAGAATCTGGTCTTAAGCTGGAACTTACTGATCTCCCTGTTCGAAGTCTTGTGCCAGAACCATTAAAAGTAAGAAATCAGTTTTTCTCAATCCAACATTCCACTGAGGGTCAAGTTCATCGCTAATGTAATTTTTTATTTTTTGCTACAGGCTTGTGCATCTGCAGAAGAATTTATGAAGCATTTACCACAATTTGACGAAGAATTGGCCAAGCAAAGACAAGAGGCCGAGGATGCAGAGGAAGTGAGTTTTTGTTTAGACACTTTTGCTAGTTTTAACTTCTAGTAGAGTTATAGTAGATTCTGATCTTCTAATTACAATACCATTTTCAATAGTGTTACGAGATCATGTTATTGTTTCAAATATGTGTTTTATTAGGTCCTGAGATACGTCGGGGTGGTAGATGCTATCAACAAAGAGGGGCGTGTAGAGTTGCGAAGATACAAGAAAGATCATCCATTTGCACAGCTCTCTGGTTCCGATAACATCATTGCTTTCACAACAACACGGTACAAGGAACAGCCACTTATCGTCCGTGGACCTGGTGCCGGAGCTCAAGTCACAGCCGGTGGAATCTTCAGCGACATATTGCGGCTGGCCTCGTATCTTGGGGCCCCGTCATAGTGTACCAATTTATGTGCCTGCCGTCTTCATTTGTTGGTTTTTTCGAGGCATTAGCTTTAGTAGTTTTATCTTCTGACTGATGACACTTTTGAGTTTGTATTCATGTATCTTAGTTTACGTCTTGAAATAAAGAACAAAGTTACTTTCAAATATTTAGTTATTATCGTGGCTTGAAATAGGAATCATTTTAGATTTAGTTCTGCATCTTTGTGTTTGTTTGTTTGTTTTTAAAAAAAACAAGGGTTATGCCTCATATATTAAGATATTTCCATATTCTATTTATAACGGGAGACTTTACATTATGTATGGACTATTTTTTGATTGATAGATATTGATATCCATAATCGTCTGATATCAATTGGTAGATATTGATATTCGTAATTTTCTGATATCCATTATGGATATCTAATTTTTTTTACTAAATCGGTCAGGGCACTTAATTTTGGGCATTGAAAGTGAATCTAGAAATCATAAAATAAAGCTGCATATATCATGAACTTCCTTAGATCTTATTTATAGTGGGAATTTTGTGCACTGATACGATCTTTATATAATACTGTGGGTTGTGTGAAGATCATATCTTGAATTTCTTTCTTTGCCATACAAGTAAATTATCTCTTGCCTCTCTTTTCTTGCATTTGCAATCTTGTTAGGTTGTTATTGAACAAATTTTGATCTTTTGTTAGGTGATAAATAGATGATTTTGCATGGCTAATCGTATTTACAAAACTAATGTTTGATAGGTTGAGGAGAAGGGCTTAAATGTGAGACAGGTGATAGAATTGGAACCATTGTGAATGAAAGGGTATCCCCTCTGGTGTTACCATCACACACTTAAACAGGAACATTAATAGTGTTTACTTAAGGGTAATGAGAATGTAGGAATGAAAATCATTTTCAATAAAATTGTTTACTTCCTAAAATTGAATAAAAATGAGAATGGTAAAGAGAGTGGATCCACATATTTGAGAATTAGGAATGAGAATTCCATTCTCACCACCCCACATGGGATTATTGACAGGAAATTACAATATTACCCCTAAGACAATTAATTAATATTAATTTATAAATAATAATTTAATAAAAGAATATATTAATATTTAGTAATTTAATACATTAATAATTAATTAATAAAGTAATACTTAATTTATAAATAATAAATAAAATTAATAATAATTAATAATAAAAGAATATTTAATATTTTAATAAAAGAATAATTAAATATTGAGTAATTTAATAATAATTAATAAATAATAAATTAATATATAATTATAACTAAGGATATTTTGTAACTTTTTAACAATTCATTCCGATTACTAGACAAAGTAAACACATCAATGGTAATATTATTTTATTCTGATTCCGATTTCTACAGTTAAGTAAACAACTTATTCTGATTCCGATTTACCATTCTCATTCCAACTCATTCTGATTCCATTTCATTCCGATTACGAGTACGTAAACACACCATAAATTCTTAGAAAGCAATTCTGCTAAACTTACGTTCTTTGCAGCATTGAAGCACAGAAACACAGTGGCGAAATCGTGATTTTATTTTGACGGGATCGAAAAGAAAGAAACTAAAAGTTGATTATGCTAATTCATTAGATTGAAACTAAATAATGTTTAGTGATATATATATATATATATATATATATATATACCCAATAATATATAATGTAGTCCACAATTACAACATAGCTCGTAATTGACATTGGGAAGTGTCACTACTAGATATATATTATCAAATAAAGTTCATGGTCAAGA